>JBBJLR010000018.1:2292602-2307524 GCA_037577145.1 Brachypetersius gabonensis | reverse complement strand
ACCACTGGGGGGCCAAGACTGAGAAGAGTCTTGACACATGTTTCCCTCTTCTCTTGAGGGGCGGAGGCTCAAGACGATTAAGACATAGTGCTGAACCCGTTAGGCTATAAAAATCTCCAAGTCAAGTCTAGAGATTCCACACCTGGACTAGAACTCTCTCCAGGGAGCCACAGTTTCATGAGCCCCGTCATCTTTCTGAAAGATTGAAGCAAGATATTAAGATGGCACTTACTCAAAGAAAACTGCAACTACAAGTTAATTTGCTTCTCCTTCCCTCTTCTGTTGGGTCAGTCTAGCTGAGGGGCTGAGAATAAAGTGGAGAAACAGGTTGTACCCTGTCCAACCACTTGGACTATGAAATCAAATCCTGAAATAACTCACTGAGCCATTGATACTAATTGAGATTTATGTGCCTCTACTGGAGTTATTTCACTTCCAGTTGAACATATGTTCAGTAAACCAGCTAAAATAATGAAGAAGCTGTTTCTGCTGCTGTAAATCAAAAGGATGCAATGTGCTAGAATGTTTACACAGTAGAAATGACCTGCAGCAGCTATTTATTATTCAAATCGCAAACGAATCACTTGAGAACGTTGATTAATCGTTCAGTTATAAGGGTGATTGTGAAAGCCCACATGATGACACTATCAAGATGAAATTACTCAAAGTTGATTTATTGTCAATTTTGTCAGAACAAAATGTCTTTTAAGCAGCAGTATTGTATTGTTATACAGAAAAGCCACACTTGAAGGTCCCAAGACAAGCTGATTTTTTTGTTTTTATAGAAGTCTTAGTGGTCCCCAATACTGTCTCTGATGTCTCTTTCTGAAATTCAGCCTTGGTGCAGAATTACAGCCACAGAGTCAGTCCCACAATGAGATTTCCCGAGGACGCGTCATTTCTGTGTCTGTAGCTTTAAATGATAATGAGGAGGAGAGAGGCGGGGCAAGGTGGAGGGTGGGGGAGGGGTTTGACGCAGACATACAAAACTTTAGGAAGTTGCGCCTCTCACACATAGAACTAAGAGTCGGTGGAGCTCATTTTTTAGGGGAGGGGGGCAAAATTCTCTGGGTGGGCCAAACATGAGTAAGGGGAGGTAACCTTTCCCCATATGACGGCATACGGCAGGACTATTCAACTACAATAGCAAGTGGACCGGATACGAAAGTCACTGGGGGTTCGGGGGACACAAAATATTGTGCTGTGGGGGTGGGGGAGGTGTTTTTTGTGCTAACGTGATTTTGCGTTGGGTCCGTTTATGGGGGTGGGGGGTCTAGCAACGGTACTAAACGAGAACTCTGACCATTAAAGTCGTTAGAGTAGATGCATCACAAGCTAAAACTTCAAAGATTGTCCCTCGCTGTGTGTGATTTTCCCCTCGCTGAGTGTGTGGCCGGATTCTCTTTTGTTACCGCCAGCTATGCTCTGCGTTAGGTAACACACCCATTTTCTGACAAATCCCGCCTCTTTCGGCTGAGATTGGCTAATAATATGGCAACTTCTGTGCTCGGATTGGACAATCTTGGCGAAAGCAGTGGGGGACTACGAGCCAATCATCTTCCAAATCCCATTGCTTTATTATATCACAGGAATCACTTACTGATTTCCTGACAGTCTGGCGGGCCATAAAAAAATTCAAAAGGGCCGGATCCGGGCCGCTAGTTGAATAGGCCTGGCATATGGGGCCAAATTCCAGATTGGGGCCAATCTGAGCTGTCCTCCTCTCAGCAGCGGAGCAGGATGATCAAAGCACTCTTTACACCATTCGCCATTTCTAGCCACTGCAGGACCATAGGCAGGCTAGGGGAATTCGTATTAATATTAAAAAAATCTCAAAGTGAAACTTTCATGCCATGGGACCTTTAATTTATAATTGATAGTCTGTCAAAACTGACTTGATGACCTAGATATTCCTAATCATCAAACAAGCATTTAGTTCAACATAGCTCTCAAAAGGACAGTGTGGCTTAAGTGTTGCAGTAGCTATAACTTAAATAGTTTTAACTCCAACATGGATGACTATTATTTACTGTTTGGCTACATAATTGATTGTGAACTATCTTGTGTAAACCCGAAGTTCCTCCTGCAGAAGGGTTTTACCAGTCAGACTATTGAAAGCAGGTTTGAAAAACTGAGCCAATCAGGAGGTTCGAGGAAATGTCAGGAATCCTGAAACTGACTTCTGTAACATCACTTCAAAGTCCAGTGCAGAGGCAAAAGAAGGTGGAATATACACGACATGAACAAAAGTATTGGGACACCTGAAATTACACCAGCAGGGATTTTATTGACATTGCACTCAAACACCTAGACTTTAATATGGAGTCGCGCTCCTCTTTGCAGCTATAACAGCTTCCACTCTTCTTAGAAAGTATCTGTGGGAATTTGTGTCCATTTATTCTGTAGAGCATTTATGAGGTCAGGCACAGGTGTTGTACGGGAAGGTCTGGATCACAATCTCCATTCTAGTTCACCCCAAAGGTGCTGGATGGGGTTGAGGTCAGTCAAGTTCTTCCAGACTGAACTCCTCCAGCAGGTGTTTATGGAGCTTGCTTTGTGCACTGGGACACAGTCATGCTGGAATAGAAAAGGAAGAATGGCGTTGTCCAAAATGTCTTGGTCTGCTGAATCATTAAGATTGCACTTCACTAGACCCTCTGAATTAAATAATTGAGGTTTGTCCCAATACTTTTTTCCATATAGTGTAGTATAAATGAGGCCAGGCAAACATTTGCATGCAAGGCTTTGAACTCAAAACCCAGCCAGCCATTTTAAAAGTGCTGGCAGGCTGTTCTGGTAGAGAGAGTGTTTTCCAGGCATATTTTTAGGGGTCCATCTGCAGCTGTAATCATGCCTTTCCCTCCTGCATTGCTACATTGGAACTCTCATTACACGCAACCTCTAGGAAGTGGTTTAATACGAGCTTCAGTTTTATTTTTACAACGCGACATCTCCACTTACCCAGACTGAATGTCCTTTGACACCCCATAATAATGCTGTCATAATATCTAAAGCACACCTCGGGGTATGTGCATGTGTATAAACTAATCTGATTCTCTCCAGCTTGTTTTAGCAAGTCGTGCAGGTGTTTGTTGTGCCTTTGAAGGAGTTTGGTTCTTTACCTTTGAAAGATTAAGGTGTTATGCTGTTGGTAGAGATCTTTATTTTTTTGATTTATTTTTGGAGTGATGTTCCCTGTCTCTTTCTGTTGAGAAGACAAAACACTGTTGCCACACAATCTGCTCAGGGGCTGTATAAAACACCCACAGTTCTGTGCTGTCATTTGTAATTGCAGTGGTATAAAGAGTACCAGGGACTACTCATTATTTTTAGCATTCAGAAGAGCAGAGCCTGAACAATCATTCCCATACACACCATATGGACAAAAGAGATTTTGGACAACGCCATGCTCCCAACTCTGTGGACCCAGTTTGGGGAAGAACCCTTTCTATCCCAGCAGGACTGTGTCCTAGAGCACAAAACGAGCTCCATAAAGACCTGCTGGAGGAGTTCAGAGTGGAAGAACTTGACCGTACAGAGCCCTGACCTCAACCTCAACCCAACACCTTTGAGATGAACTGGAACAGAGATTGCGAGCCAGGCCTTCTTGTCCAACATCAGTTTATTTTTACATCAATTAAGTTAATCTCAGCAAAAATACATAAATGTGATCATTACTAGCTTGGGTAGCTTTACTTCGTATTTGTTGACTGGAGAGTGTTGGGACGAAGTGGGCCTGGACCAATGTAAGTGACTCCTGTGACTGTGAGCAAACGGTTTTCTGTAAAAAGTTTCCTGTTCACTTGCACCCAATAATGTCTACATATTTCTTTCAAGTTTCTGAAATTACTCTTGAATAGTCAGTTTTAAGCATTTACCTGAGAACAATTCTTTAAAGTATATTTAAAAGTAGTTCAGTCCCTTTCTAAATGAGCCATTTAAGGGCTCTGTAACTTTTATGCAAATAAGCTGTTGCTGGCCACACCCCACCCATCCCATGCTTACACTACACGTTTAACACGCGTCAAAAGGGCAGAAAACAGAAGTGCTATCCAGCACTATATGTTCCACTCCGAGTCGGACCCAAAGCAAGATGAACACAACACTTCATGAGTGACTCGCCTCTGCCTGTAGCCATAGCACTCAGCGTCTTATGCGTGCTGTAAACCAGCAGATAAAAATGGCGGATCTTTAACTAATCTAGTAGGTGGGGGCACGACACTACAGATAAGGATTGGTTCTATGCAAATTTCCTCATCATTACGTAACAATGGAGTCGCGGTCCAAGTTACACCAAAATCTTTCTATTGATTCACAAAAAACAGATGTTTTTTTTTTTCCACGCTTGGAGTATTTATAGGAGCAGTAGAGACCCAAATGGAAATACAACAGGATGCAAAAAGTGGGTTTTGCATAATATGACCCCTTAATGACGAATGAGGATGTGAATAAAGAGCGAACTGAAAGATCTTGTAGGTTGATTTGATACCTTTTCCTAATTAAATTATATCCCCTACATGACTGCAAGAGTCGGGAGAAAAGGTACCATTTTCACTGACTCACTTGTGTCCCTGTGAAGGAAGGGTTCATTTCGGTACATCTCAATATTCTAGGCCTGCCTGTCTTGCGTATACAGTTCCACCGCTTCCTCCAAGACGTTACCAACAGTGTTTACCGCAAAGGCAATGTTGAGTCGGGTTCTCTAACCAATAGAGCATTTAGGAATGTGGCCTTTGACCACTGTTGGATAGTGATTCCAAACATTTTTAGTGGCCCTCTGTCACAAACACTCTCTAAGGTCTAGCTAATGGCCTAAACATGGGCATGGATGAAGCAGCAGCCAGTGTGGATCCCCAAAAATGGAGGTCGAGCAAAGCTGGTTTAACAAAGCTACCTTTTAGACTGTCTCTGGAACGAAAAACAACGTTCTGCATGACTCGTACCTTAGAGACTGCTAAAGCCTACCGTTGTCAGTTTCAGGTTTCTCACACTCTTTTGACTTTTTTCCCTGATATCCTCTGACCTTCTCAGGTTCAACAGCAGCTTAGAGGAAAGACTAATGGGCTCGACTAACAGCACACAAAGTGTTTCATGCCTCTTTCAGTCTCACATACTCAGAGGTTTGAATCTTTGGTTTTCATTTACTTTAATTCCTCCAATCACTGGCGCTGACCAATCACTTATTCATCCTGAATGGTGCTTCAGGCCCTGGTAGAGTCGTCCTGACTGAACTGGAGTAGTTCTGTCTTAAATTATGGCCCTTAAGGCGTTGTCTGGAAGCTCGATCTCTTTGATGGTTTTGACTCGCATTTGTATGACTGGCACACACTGTTCTCCACCGCTGACTCACTCCTATTCCGTGCCACCCCTTCATCATATCGTCCCCGTTTAACCTTTAAACTGGGAATGATTACTGCTAATGATCCGCACAGTAGTTTTTACTCGAGTGTTTGGGTATATCCGTTGCATTAGACTTCGCTGAGGCATTTGTGAGATGCTTTAATATACATATAAACATGGTTGCAGATACACCCTTTTGTAAACATTCAAGCTATTTGCTCTCCTTGCCAACCTTAGGAGGGAGAGGTAGGAGATGTGAGCATTGTGGACATAATTTGACCAGTCAGAACCAGTATTTCCAGTCATGGTGAAAGCACTAAGGTGTAAGCTTTTCTTGTGTATTGTTAGGTGGGATGGTAATTATGCAAGCAGTTTACAAAGTGATGGTATTTGAAGTGTAATTGTATCTTAATGGTTTCAAGAATTCCTCCGGAATGAATGTTAGGGAGGGGAAGACACTTTTTTTTTTTTTAAGAAATTGGACTCTTGTCTGTAATTTAGATGGACTTTTTATTTCAGCATATTCATCAAGTTAAAGTATAACAGTGTTCAGACCAGGCCTAGTGTTATTGTTTTGATGTGTCAGAGTACACACAGCCCTTAAACATATGCTATCTGATTACAGTTTGGTCTGTTTTTCCCGCACAGCTCTACTTGATTTTCCTTTCTCTCGCCCTTGAGTTACTGAAGCGGACGGAACCCAAACAGCTGGCCTTTAGACAAAGGCGAAAGTCTAAACATGGAAAAGGTCTAGACTCCACTAAACCACTCATTTATTTGTGCTGCGCAAATACTTCGCTCTGTCAGCATGGGAGTTTCTATTTTCACATCTCTTCTCTCCTGCTCTTCTCTTCATACTGGATTAAATCTACCCTCAGACTACAGCAGCAAATAGCAGAACAGTAAGAGAAACCTGTGGTAGCTTTTCCCATGAGCTACATACCCTCCCCACCCCCCAGGGTTCTGTGAATGGAGCCTGCACTGAAGCCACTTTCCAAGCTATAGCTTTGTACAGCCGTTTCTCCATCGACTGCATTGTGGTTCGGTTAAGCCTTTTCAGCCTTTAAATGCAACTATATTGTGTTTCCCATCTGTAGCATGCTCAGTTACCCCTAACAATTTAAAAAGAAGTATTGACTCCATATACAGTATAATAGAAGCCTTTAGGCTGAATGTCCTTCTTTGGTTGCTTCTATTAGAAGTGCATTATTTCTGGTGCCTTTTCTGTTCTTATAGTAAGCACCATATACTTTTCCAGTTTCTGGGAAATTGTCTGTTGTTTAGTTTGTATGCAGCAGATGGAGATTGGGCTGAAAAATGCAGTCGAATGTCTTTAACATCAGAGCGATTGAGGGGGGGGGTGGGGGGGGGTTCTGCCTTGTTGATGAGGATGGGAATTGAGTCCCCACTCAGATGTTGGAACTAATTGAGGTTGTGAGTGGAAATACGCCTGACTCCTTCCCCTGTGATTACGCCAAGCTGAATAACAATGTGGATCGACCAGAGTCTCTTGAGACCACAGTGATTAAAAGGCCCTAACGAGGGAAAGGCTTGTTAAGGCCCACTAATTGTACAAGAGCGCTAATGATGGGGCGGACATGCGTTCCCCAACCCAAACGCTCCAGGAATGCGACGGCGACACGACCTCAACTGGGTCGCAGTGGGTAGGGGAGCCCATTTAGTGTGTGTGTGATTTATTAATGTTTTTGTTTTTAGAATCCCATTTTTCTTCTCGCACTTTCTCTCACACTTCCTACTTCCCTCTGTCTGTCTCTCTTCTCCTTTTCTGCTTTTCTTGGCCTGAGCGGAAATGTGGGACAGCCTGACACAGAGAGTGATCTGATGTTACTGTGTCTGTGTCCCCGGATTCTTTAAATTCTTCCCTTTATTAGTTGTCTCGTTATATAATGAGCCTATTAACCACCCGGTCAGTCCAGGCTGCAGCATTTGAGCTGTCCTTGTCCCAGATTTCAGCAATAACAGCAGTCATCTCAAGCCATTGTTTGGGTGTTCCCTCCAAATGCTGAAGAACTGGAGGACAGCTTCTCCATTTGAAATATGTCAATGAATTATTTATTCATTAACGTCCTTAACCTACTTAAAATAACCGAAAAGCCAAAACATTCTTAGACCATTAGATGGATGCAGGCAATTTGTGACACTTTTGATGTGCTTTCTAGCTTTTAACATCATGTTGTCAATACACTTTTGTTCTTTTATGATGTAAACATTTTCCCACACAGCCGGAGATTTTATTACAAGCTCGCTGGGGCGAGGAAAACAGTGAAAAATGAACTTGTTAATAGTTAGACTCAGAAAAACAGCCTGTGTTGTTTTGGGTTCATCTGTTAAAAGATTAGTAATGATTGCCTTCGTTGTGCAGATGCTGGATTTTGACCGTTCCTTTTGTAAGCTGGTGATATTAGCCTCTGAACAGTAAAGGTCAGTCTGTGTTTGCATATTGATTCAGTTCATGTGGCATTCTTTCATATGAGATGCTACTCAAAGGGTGGGTCCACCACCTTTTGACCCAACTCTGAGTTTCTCTGTCTGGCGCACCTAACAAGTGCATTGCTTTGTTTCCACAAATTGACTCCGGTGTGAATAACTGTGTTTAATCACACAAGAATTTGCCAACTCCCTTTAGTCTGCTCAGATAGAGCTTAGACGTTCATTAGTGATGAGCCAAAAGTAGGAAGTTCTTATCAGAATTGTGGTTCGGTTAAGCTTTTTCAGCCTTTAAAGACGACTGTATTGTGTTTCCCATCTGTAGCACGGTCAGTTACCCCTAACTATTTTAAAAGGAGTATTGACTCTGTATACAGTATAATGGAAGCCTTTAGGCTAAAGCTTCTTCCTCGGTTGTGTATCAGAATTGCAGTCTTGAAGACTTGGGGATAATGGCATCAAAGCTAGTTTGAAAGTAACAAATGCTGCAGGCAACTCCCGCAATTGACCTTTTTTGTTGGTTTAATTCCAGCTGTTTAGAGTTTCGTGGACTTGTTGGCACTGACGGCTGAGATACTGACACACAGATTGCTGGGTTATCAGCAGTGGCTTGACCCTGGACCGCTAGTCTGCGCTTCTGCAGCCTTCTGTCAGTCCAGGCATGTTTTTGCCTTTGGCCACATACTTCAGCAGCAGCACACATGAGGTGCTAAGCTCTTTAGACTAGACCGATCCATATCCAGCAGATTCCATGATGATTAAATAATTTTATCTTCAGGGATTTCATTTGTTGCCCTTTGATATAGAAGTACAATAGGGAACTCGTTTTACGCTTCAAAGCATGTTTTGCTTGCGAACTGAATGTACTGGCTTTGATAAATTGTTTTCAAATGGTTTAAGACTGACTTGTGCTGCTGAAATGTTTCTGTATTTTTTTTTTTTTTGTCTTTCTTTCTTTCTTTTCATTTCTCTGGGAACCTCCCTTTTGAAAACGCTTGTTTTGCTTTCGAATGCTCCGGATGGATTGTGGTATAAATGTTGGGCACGCATAATGGAAATGAACGAGTGAAAAAAAAAAAAAAAATGTGGCAGAGCACTACATTTTTGAATTAGACACATTCTCAATTCGCAGCACCAAGTCCTCTAACCCAAGTGCTTTTTTGGCTCCCGAATTGTGTTTGAACAAGGTTTGAGTTACAACTTTTTACTGCATCGTTATCAGCCAAAATCACTTCAAGAGCAGAAATATTTTAATTAGATTTTTTAACAAGAAGTAGCTGATTCAGGTAGTTGGTGTCAGAAGATTGGACTGGGGCTTGACTTGTGGCCAGCTCTCTTGGTGTCAGGCCACAGCTGTTAAGCTTGTTGGCTTATAATGTGCAAAGCTTCAATGCTTCAGTTTTTAAGCAAGCCTGTGCACTCAATTCTCAAGCAAAACGTGCTTTTAAGCATGAATCGAGTTCACTATTGTACTTCGTTATCAACAAGTAACTACTACCCTTAGCAAACTGGAGTTTAAAATAAGTATACTGCGAGTGTACTTATTTTTTTTACTAAAACTGAGGCAGTATAATTGAAGTTTACTTTTTATATGCTATTTTATATACTTAAGAATAGTACAGTGAAGTATACTTGACATACTGATACGTATGAAGAAAGTATACTTTTGGAAACTTCAGAATGTTCCAGTTTAGTCTAAATAAGTATTAAATTAGTTTTCTTTCTAATACACAAGTACATGGTCTGTATACTTGCCATCCTTATACTCAAGCATGCTTAATATAATGAACCTCAAGTAAAGTACTTTTTGCTAAGGGTTAAATTCCTGAAGGAAAACATATACATAATATAACTGTGGAAAAATTCTACTTGGTGTTTTAAAATTCTGGTGGGGCCTGAAGGGTTTAGTACAGTACTAAATAAGGTATTATATAGCAAGGAAGTATTTCAAGTATTTGAATTATTTGGTGTTCATTAGAGCGGAGTTGGATCTTTTGTCCTCTTTGGTTTTTATACTCTGAAGCAGTTCCAGTGCGCTTCTTATTTAACACACGCTGAGGGCTGGAGTGTCTGGGTGTCTTCTCTCCACTGACCACAGCCATGCATCACTCAGGAGCCAGTGCTGTCAGTTGCTCCTCAGAGCAACATGTGCTATTGATAATCAGTTAGACTGCAGTCAGTGTGAATTGGGCTGGTAGGGCACTATTGTGGCTCAAAGCAGACCACCCTTGGTGACAGGAATAACTGCTTTCCTGCTGGTTAGGCTTGTCGTGGCTTTTTCAAGTTGGGAGGTTGACTCATTGATGAGCAGTCTCTGGACCTATAAGAAGCCAGCAGAGTTACGCATAGTTGAGACATTGACAGCATTTCCCTGAATTGACTTATCCAGACGAGGTTGGACAGGGCTCGCAATAGTAGCTTGCAGTTCAGTGTGCATTATTAATTTCATGTCACTTTTACAGGAATTGCTCCCCGTAAGGGTAACTGAGTGCAGGCAGTTTTGTGCTCAAGCTTGTATTTGTATGATGGTGTTTCTGTTAGCTACAAGAGGTCCAGCTTGGTTCCACAGCAGTCATAATTAGACATTTTTTAACCACTTTCAATAAAGCTTGTCCAACCTTGAAACGTTTGCTCTAAAAGGATGGAGTAGGGTAGGTGCTTTTGGCTTGAGGTCACTCAGCTCTATGTTAAATCAGAGATGTTCACAAGTCATTTTTACCAAGTCCAAGTCAAGTCTTTGTGCTCGAGTCCAAGTCAAGTCTCAAGTCTTTGACTGGCAACATTTACAAACAGTGACTCTGAACGTGGGATGTTTGAGCTGTAAATGTTGAGCTCTGAACATGTAGAAGTTTTGCTAAGTGGCCACGCCCCACGACTCCAATTGGCTGTTACTCAGCAGGGGGCGGGACTGCGTGCTGTGAAATGCCCCCACCAACATGGAGGACTTGCCTTAAAATATCTTAAATCTTAATGTTAAATATGAAAAATATATCTCGCACTCTCAATGTGAAACTCCACAGTTAGATGGGGCTCGGTGACCTCTTTCCAACGACCCCTCGTTTTCAGCTATTAGCTGAAAAACGTTCACCTCGGAAAAAAGTAATGGGACACCGGGGCGGGGTGAATGGGTTTCAGGTCGTTGGAAAGAGTGTGAGATATAAATAAATAATTCAATGAAATCAACATTGTTTACGCGTTATGACTCACGAGTCGCAGCACCCGAGTCAAGTCTCAAGTCATTGAGGGCGAGTCTAAAGTCAAGTCACAAGTCTCAGACTCGAGTCCCCATCTCTGTGTTAAATGGCGATGTGTGTGGCACTTCACTGACTAGACGGTGTTTGGTAGGTATAGAAACAGTGAAAATATATTTCTCTAACAAACACATTACATCATCCACTGAGGAGAAGACAACTTGTGTAGAATGAGTTCTAACTATCTTTTATTATTATTCACTGACCCTTTCTAGTGTGAAAAGTTCCTTTTATCCCAACAGTTCAATTTTATTGAAAGACTATGGACTGGGGTGGGGGTGGGGGTGTGGAAATTGTTCCGTACCCACATCATGTCATTTAAACTAAGAGATCAATAGACATGAGACACTAGAAGGATGTAGAAGACTGTACAAGTGAGTGCAAAATACTGCATTTGCAAGAAGTAAGAGAAATTGTGATGCCAGATTCCTGTCATTTTTATGTTCCATGTGCTTAATAATGACATCTTATTCACACATGCAGTACATTTTTATAAAAAGCTCCCGGTAATTTCCATCATGTGCCTTTGGGCTGTGGAATTTCTTTGTATCCTGTTGGATACAGTCAGTGTGTTACAGAGTTACAGTCATGTGACGGTGAATAACAGCAGTAATGAAAAGAGAGCATACAATGACACTTTGCACTTTTTCAGCTGCAAATAGTTTTGAGAAACTGAAAAGCTTTGAAACTGATCTCTGACGGCACACGCCGGTGTCAGCTGGAATTTGATAGAACTTTTTCTCCTCTGTCTCACTTTCTCCTGCAGGGCTCCTGAAAGTATTGGACAGCGGCCTCTGGTCACATTATGGCTTTCTCTGTGAACCTGACTGGCCCCTCTCCCTGGGGCTTCAGAATATGTGGTGGGCGGGACTTCAAGAAGGCCATAACCGTCTCCAAGGTATAGTTTCTTACCTGTTAATCCCCAGGTCCAGGTACAGCAGCTTGCTTTTGTCCGAGCAGATGAAACCCTGCAGGTCTCGCCTTTTGTCTGGGGTTTTTGTCCGTTTCTGAGGCCTCTGTGATCAAGCTATCGCCGGCTAGCTGGAGAGGAAGCCCCTTGATTACAGAAAGGGGAAAATATCTTTCTAATGGTCAGGCTATTGTTTTCTTTTTTACAAGATATAGTTTTTCCCTTTTGAAAAAAAAATGGACCGGGAAGTGGAAGTCTGTCTGTGTGTGTGTGTGTGTGGGAGAAGAGGACGTGACTAAAGAGAGCTCTCATAAACAGGCAGCGGTACGAAAGTGGAGAAAAGGAGAGAGCGTGTGTTTTATAGTGAGGATATCCTGACTTCCTAACAGAGCGGCTCAGTGTTCTGTGGTACATAGACTTTAACAAACAATGTCTTAGGGCTGGTTGATGAAAGAATGAAATAATTATCGCAATAGTTTCTTCATTATTATTATGATGAACTCTTTCTAGTCGTTCAGTGAGGACTTAAACCCAGCTGAGCACCTGCTACAGTTTGATCTGACTGGTTAAAAGGTTTGTGATGTGAAATCATTTTCAGGAAATTTTCATTTGCCCTCTAGTTTAGTCTGAATAGGGCGTTAACAGAAAAGGCGACGCCCCCCTGAGAGAAGTTGATAAGTCATGTTTTTCTTTTTTTCTCTCCCTGTGCGCGCAGTGCAATCTCTGCCTCTGATTGGCTGACGCTGACACACGCTCCTTGGTTTAACCAATTATTATAGTCCCTTTATAAAAGGGGCGGTACCATTCTAAACACTAGACCACAACAAGACGAGAGACACAGCAGCAGAAAAGATAGACACACTTCACATGTGTGTAAATACTTCACTCTAGAACACAAACAGCACGGAGACCTGCAGAACCTGCAAGTCGGTGTTAAAGTACAGCAACAGAACCGGCGCTCTGCATCTGAAACGGCTCCGCTAGCTAACATGGCTAAAGCTAGCACTGCAGGAAGTCTCCAATTCAGAGGAGCAGAGCAGCTTTACAGAAAAGCCTCTGACCGATTAAAAATCACTTTCGTTACAGAGAACTTTAATAAGTGCTGCACATTGTTGGATTCCTGCGTTCCTGTGTGACGTCATCAAACGACTTGTCGACTCGATTTTGACTTTATTGATGGAGAAATCGATCTGAAAGAATCTGAAGTCGTTGATGCCCTATTTATGAAAGACGTGTCTGCTTTGATGAGAGCTAGATTTGGCATATTGGACAGGATCAAGACCATAGTAGTTAATACTTTATCTACTTAGTTTTGTTAGTTTGTATTTTGTTACATTCTGTAAACATCCAGAAGTTATATTGTTAAATGGGGGCAGAAAATCTCATATCATTTGTTATTTTAATTATTATTGAAAAAATGTTCTTGATCCTAAAATGTTGTCCGTGCAGTGTCTGAAAATACAGTTAAACATTTGAATGTAAGTACTTTACTTACAGGTGCAGAGAGTAATAACAATACTGACTCCTTCTACTAATTTCTCTACTAAGATTTATTCTGTTTGTGTTTTAAAATGTGCCTATTCTCATATTTTTTGTTGTTTGTCCTTCCCTTTCTACCCAGACTTTTGGGCTGCGCATGAACTCATATATGTGAAGAATGTTTGGTAAAAATATTTTTGTTATGATTTTTTTCTTTATCATCATTTGCTTTGTTTTAATTATAATTAAATTTTTATTGAAGTTGCCTTTCTGAATGTGCAGCTATATACCACTAGTTGAGCTCCAGCCCTGTCTAGAGTTCCTTAAGCCATGTCTTAATGTTTTTACGATTGTTTTTGCTCTAATCTGAAACCCATTAGATTTGAAACAAAAGCTCTTAGGCATTCGGATGAAAACAGCCTTTACAGTTTGGTCCGCCACTTTGCTTTTTGTTCACCCTCCACATTAACCTCAAACACTGACTGGTGTGTTTTTCCCCAAAACCCTTGCTTTACTTAAAACTGCTTTTGCAAACCGCAGCTGGCATTCTTTTCGTCCGAGGCTGTTCAGTTGAATGCCAGCATGCTCTTAGAGACTGGTTTCCCAATCCAAGCAGTCAGGAGGAAAAAAATGAGGGCTGTATGGTTTAATGCGGTGGTTGTTTAGTTGTAAAGAAGTTGAGTTAATGATGCGCAGAACACCATTTTAACAATTGTTTAATTATATTTTATGTGTACATTTGATGACCTCTCCAGGTAGGTGTGCCACCTTTTGTATATGAGACCTTTGGGTTAGACCTCTTATGCCTGTGATTCTCAAACTGGTCTCCAGGGACCCCCAGACAGTCCACGTTTTTGCTCAGTCCCAACTCGAAACATTTTGAGTGAAATTGAGCGAATTATGGAGCAGCTGGGACTTCTTTGTGATGCGTTTGAGAACCTCTGCCTAATTCCCTATTGCACCAACCTTTGTCAGCTATTTTGAATAATAGTGTTTACTGGAAAGAGTGTTGAGTTACTTGTTTCATTATTTGAAAACGAGTTTTCTAGAGACCATCACTAATCAACAGTCCACTTCAGCTTGTTCATGTTCTTCTGGCTGTAGTGTCTTTATGAAGTCGGACGACATGATTGCTGTCCTTATTTTTGTCCAAAAAATCAAACCATGAGCTCAGTAATGTGAGCCTAATCATAGGAGTGTACCACCACACTCCTGTCTAGTAATGATGTCCATGTAGGAAGCATGTTTTATTTCTACAATCTGCATTATAACTGTGCTTTAGCCACATATCGTGATGTGATCAGAGAGAAGCTTCCTTAGATTAAACATTTTTTAATGAGAATTTTCCAACAGAAGTGATGAGTCGCATGTCATTGCAGTTCTTGGCATATCACAACTTTTGTATCATCGCATCACATGAGTCCTACGTACATCTCTGATATGCTTGAAGTATATATTCCTGGTAGGTCTCTTAGATCTGCAGGAGCTGGACAG
>JBBJLR010000018.1:2273837-2291337 GCA_037577145.1 Brachypetersius gabonensis | reverse complement strand
GGCTTCTTTTCTGCCCGGGCTGGTGAGTTTTCCTGCTCTAACTCTCCTGACTCATGATGTTTACCAGGTTTAGTGGATATGTTTGAGTTCAGTAACTGTCCTGCCATGAACTGAGATGAACATGCCTGCTGTAGACTTTGACCCTGTTAGACATTTGAAAAATATGTAGGTATACAGGATCCCCTGCCACCTGTAGTTTTCTGTCACTCTTACTGTCTTCTATGCATTGTGACCCCTCTCTCTCTCTCTTTCTCTCTCTCACTCTCGCTCTCTCGCTCTCTCGTGTTCCTTTCTCACTTTCTCTCACACTCACTCTCTCGCTTTCTCTTCTCTCCTTTCTTTCTCTCTCGCTCTGTCTTTTTTTCTCTTTTCTTTCTCTCTCTTCTCTCTCTCTTCTCTTCTTTCTATCTCTCTCACACCCTTTCCTGCTCTCTTTCTTTCTCTCTATCTTGCTTGCTCTCTCGCTCATTCTCTCTCTCTCTCTCTCTCTCTTGCTCTTTGCCTCTCTCTCTCTCTCTCTCTCTCTCTCTCTCTCTCTCTCTCTCGCTCTTTGCCTCTCTATCTCACGCTCTCTTTCTCTCTTTCTCTGAAATAACATGAATCACTCCAGTTAACCAGTTCAGGATGCAAACACTGGAATAAGTTTGTTGTTCCTTTAGTAAAGAGAGAGAGACCCCCATCTGCAGTTATTCACTCCACCCAGAAGTTGAAACAATTGGCTTCTGGTGTTCTTGGACACTTTTGTAGACCCTTCCTTTGCTTGTTTTCCTTTTTCACAATGAGCTTATGTGCAGCACACACTGGTATTTCTCTTGGCATTTTACTTTAGACATGTAGACGTTCACTCACGCACTTTAATTCAGAATTCAGAGGGGTTCCCTTCTGCACCTGTAGGAGAGAGAGCACACCTGGAAGTACGGTCGCACACACAGACGCTGGTGAGCACTTGGCATGAAACGTGTGCACACCAAGGCACACCACATACACACTCTTGCATTCATACCAGTGCGCTTCCCGTCTGTGTGCCTGTGAATTTTCCCCAGCTGACGTCACGTCACTGTCCAGTCCAGAAACAACACTGTAGACAATTGAACCCTGGCACAGTGTTTGTGTATGTTTGTGTCTCTCCCTGGACACCCGGACAGACTTGCCAGTGTTGCCCTCCCAGGTTTACAGTAGCTCCCACCTGCACTTTGAATGGAAGAGAGCATGTTTATTACATAATTGTCTACTTTTAAAATGGACAAAAGCATTTAATTACTCTCCTGCCAACACATCTAGTCAAGACTTCTGTTGAAATTATGATTAACTACAAATAGAGAAATCCGGAGCTAATAAATTCAGCTGTTATGTATTTACAAGCCCCGAATGTATGCACAAATGTAACATTAAAATGCAGTCACTCGTCTGATAAATAATTGACTAAAAAAGCTGAAAAATAAAATTTTTACTATTTTGCATTGCCAGCATTGTGGCTAGTCCGTGTCTGCTTGGCACTAATGGTCCAAAGTATTAGAACACCCCAATTTTTCTGTTTCTTTTCTGTATTGAAATTCAAGCAGTTCAGTGTCTCACAGTTCATTCTGCAGAAAGTTCTTCCAACCCTGCTGCAGAAGTTCCCGTGTGTGTGTGTGTGTGTGTGTGTGTGTGTGTGTGTGTGTGTGTGTGTGTGTGTGTTGCAAAAGTTCCCATAAGTGTGCGACTCTTTCAGGCTGCTCTGCTTTCACTTTTCTGTCCAGTTCATCCTAAAGCAGCTTCGATGGGGTTTAAGACTGGAGATCTCTGGCCACTCCATGTTCTCCAGCTCTCCATCTTCTGATTTCTATTGTAGTTCTGGCAGAGTTTGGACTTATGTTTAGGGACACTATCTGACTGTAGGACGAATCCGACCAACTCTGCCCAAACCAGAGGAACTGCATGGAGCTCCAGAATTATATCCCACTTCTGGGAAACCTCACCTTATTTAAACCTCTCACAGTTCAGCTCTGTCCTTTCTACCATTTCATGATATTCACTGGACTTAAACTGTTTAAATTTCCAATAAAAAAAAGCTTGAAACACCAGGGTGTTCTGAAAAACTTTTGACCTGTAGTGTATATCAGCCAGGTTATGCCGAGACCTCCCCTGTGATGGAGATTTTTACAGTCTGTCTAATTGTCATCTGAAATCCATTCATAAAACTACAGACTGGAATCTATGCCACACAAGACACTGATTTCATGTTGTGTTTTGACAGAAAAGTACCTTTATTCTTTGCACAGTAACTGGTCTAATTGACAAATATCATCCAAGTCAAACCCACACAATGCCTGAAGACTTGTCAAGCTTAGTTCAGCAACTGGACATTCTCCTGGAACTCTTAGACCTGAGCCCCATCTCTTTACGTTGCATTTACGGCATTAAGCAGACGCTCTTATCCACAGCAACATAAGTCATCTGCTTTTAACTGAGTTACTGTCAGATAAGTTACACACCGTAACAACTCCTATCAGAAAGAAAAAAGTCAGAGGTTAATACACAGATAAGCAAAAACAGTTACTTTTTTTTAATATATTGGAAAAGACTGGTTAGTCACAAAAGTGCTCCTTGAAGAGAGCTTGAGGCCCACTATGAGGCCAAGACTGAAGAGTTCTGCATGTCTTCCTCCTCTTTCGAGCAGTGCTTGAAGCTCTGAAATAATTGGCATACATATTCTGCATATTCCTGCCAGGCTCATGGACTGCAGCCTCAGGGTTCATCTGGGCTCCCAATAACAGCCATGATTTGAAGACCGTCTGCATTTGCGCCACACCTTGGTCTCCCTGCTGAGAAAGGAGGTCCTTCCTGAGTGTGGCTGTCATTTGTGAAGGTGTTTATAGCAGAACACAGTTGGCAACCTTCAATCCTGTATATCATTCCAGCATAAAGCAGATGTGACCCAAGGCACTTAGACTCATTGTCTAGATCCAGTGGGGAAGACAAATGATTAAAAGCAGGTGCTCCTCAGTTGTCCCTACCATAACAAACGATGCAAGCTGGAAACTGCATTTCTGTATCCATGTTTTTCTAATAGCAATTAGAAGTGTCTCAGTACCAGGTGAGACTTTGGCTAGCTCTTAACTGGCTCGCTGTGTGTGAGGAGGCTTCAGAGGCACATGGTAGAGCCGATAATACCTTCATGATCATGACATTACGGTCGCCATGCACTGATATGCATTCCTCCCTCAAATCTATTCAGTTTTGTGAGGTCTAGGCATAAGCCAGAGCTGAGAAAGTAGTCCTGCTGCTGTAGAAGTCGTGCCCGTGAAACACAGGACAGACAGTAGGGATGGTCTGGTAGCTGCCGAGCCTGATGCGAGGGGTGTGTGTTGGAGACAGTGATGCAAGCCTGGAAAGTATGAGGAGCATTCATAACAGATTAAACATCAAAACTCGCTTTAAGTAACGTCTTCTTTTCACAGTGCTCAGACGATAGATGACAAAAAAGTCCCTGAATGTTAAGAGTAGGCTTCACCTGTGCTGCCATATGGACTGTGTCACACTCGCTGCCTCTAAAGACCCAGAGGGGCATGCAGTGTGTCTTATCAGTCAGTGCCATGAGGGTCAGTGTTTTAATGGAGCCTGTCCATACAGGCAGCTGGCTTTTAGTCTGCTGCTTTGATGTTGTGCTGCCCTGCATGTGCTTTTACACTCTCATGTGAGAAAGACGGGTATGAAGATTGTTGAACCGCATGCAGTACGTTTACAAGCTCTGATGCAGCACCTTCCAAACACGCAGCACTTCTCTCTGACTGGGGGAAAACAGATCATCTGAAATATAGAAAATGTTACTGATTTCAATGTTTTATGTAGCAGTTTTATTACAAGAAGTTTAGGACTATTTTTTTGGTCCATGTATACAATCTTCAAATTTAGATGTTCCAAAATGTGTGTTTTCTATCCTGCATCATTTCATCTGATTAAGGCTAAACTGCCGATTCATATGCAAAATCAACAGATGTAAAAAACGTTTTGCCAGCAGCCAAGAGTCCACTGTAATTTTAACATCAGCAGCTCTAGGAGAATGACCACCATTCCAGTCCAGTGTCTGTTAAACACCTCATTCTGCTTTGTGAGGGACTGATTAGTGATCAGCTGAATCACATCTTATTTAATGAGGAAAAGTATGAAACACTGCTGTAATCGACTCTCTCCTCTCACACTGAGACCAGTTGGATGGTGAAACACTACTAGAAGTTCCTCAAAGCTCATTACTGCCATTTAGTTTAGGAGAGAACCAGAGATTAGTTTTCTTTGAATTATTCCAGTTCTGTAAACGCTGCATCATTTCTATTATTCTGATGTTTTGTCATTTCCTCTGAAGTTATGCTGTAAAGAACAATATTATTATTGTGAAATGAGGAGAAATATTAAATATCAGCAGTTCTTAAAAATGAAGGCAAAGCTGTTCATTTCAATACTTGCAGCTAGAAATGATAAAACCAGAGACACTGAATATTTTTGCAGGGGGCTCTTATTTATTTATTTATTTATTTATTTATTTTACATAGTATATACTGAAACTGGTTCAGTATATACAGTATGCATTCAGTGCATGGCAGGATGCGTCTTTTCTTTAAGTGGAGGTGTTCAGGTGATTCATGTCTGCATCTGCATCCCTTCGGCAGAGCGATTCATCTTCACTCGGTGGCCTGACATTGCACTAACCCTTTCAGCCATTCCATGTGTGATTTCCTCAACACACAAGTGTGAGTGGTACCTTGCTGGCCTGCTCTAAATCACTGTGGGGTCAGTCCCGAAAACACGCTTTTAACTAAAGCTCTTCAAGAGCTCTTGAGAAACGTTTAAATTTATGGCTGCTCTTCATCCTGGAGCTTCCCAGCTGTGCAGAAACAGCATGTCCTCAAGCCTCTAGCCTAAATACTCTTGATCCCTCCACTCCTCTGCACAGGGGGAAGGGACAAAGTTCAGAGATCAGAAGTCAAAGGCTAATGAAGATAACAAGGTTGATGTTTGACTTTGACCAAACTGTGTTTATGGACCAGTTATGGAGTGTCATGCATTCTTGTATCCTGTCACCTTTGGACCAGTTTCTTGAGGCTTGTTATGGCTTCGCATTCAGTTCTTATTTTAAGGGCTTTTGTTAGTCTAAAACATTTGATTCCAGACAACCATCAATGCTCTAATGCTCATAGTGCCTGTGGTGGCTTGTACTGTGCTGATGTTGATGAGCTGAGATCCCACACCATGCATCAACACATGTGGAACATACTGTAAGTAGATGCTGTCCAGCATCATCCCTACAATAACAGCAACAGCTTCAGCTCCTTCTCAGATGTTGTTCTATGGATTTAGCACATGTTTATGAGGAACCAGGGCAGGCTTGCTTTTGGTTTTGTTAGCTGGAGATGTTTCTACGTAATTTAACTCCGCCTGTTTCATGCTCCATCAGCAGTAGCCTGTTTCATGCTCCATCAGCAGTAGCTCCAGGGCTGATTAAAGGGGGAGAGTGAGGCCAATGGGCAGAAGGGTAAGGAGCTCACACACGTAGGTTTGGCTGATGCATCTGTTTATCTCGCACGGAATGACATCACAGTACACTTTTCTCAATGCGTTGTGGGTGTTTCTGTAATTGTGTCCTATGGAACGCTTCATAGGAACAGTAGAGATTCCTATGGATGCTTGCCTCTGGACCAAGAGGTCATGGATTCGAATCCTACCTTTAGCACCACCACTGGGTCCCTGAGCAAATTCCTTAACCCCAAGTTGCTCCAGGGAGAGCCTGCCCCCTGTAGTTAAGGAATGGAAGTCGCTTTGAATAAAAAGTGTCTGATAAATGCCGTAAATGTAAATGTAGAGATTTAGACCAGTCGTAATCAACATCCAAAGAAAACGGTGGCGTTACATTTACGTATTACAAACTGATTGAAATGTCGCCCATTATGTCGTCTTCATTATCATCTTCCTTATGAGGTCGAATCCTTGTACTATGTTTTCATTTTTTTTTATTCATTTTTTTGTGCACTGCTTTGTCAGCAGACCTCATAAACACTACATTTTGTTAGGCATGGTGCAGTTTTTTTCCCCATTTTCCCCACCTCTAGGTAAGTAGCTAAACCCAATTAACAACATGCAGAAATGGGACTAGCAAGTGAAAAACTGCAGAACATTTGGTTTAGAAGCTAAACTTCAAGTCTCCTGTGCTCCTTCAGAAGTCCTGCAGTAAAACTGCTCATTAAAAATTGGAAGAAGAAACATCTTGGAGGGGCACATCAACTCCAAAGCCAAAAGTGTGAGATCTGGACTGAGCTGTTGAGTCTCTGGCAGCTGGCAGTGCTCTTAATGAAGCATTAATTTCAGAAACACTTAAAGCTGTGGGCTCTGTTGATGTGTACCAATCTCACTCACTCTTTCGCTCTCTCCCTCTATGTCTCCTCCTCTGTCTGGTAAACGGAGACCTGTGGCTCGCCCAGCTTCTTCCATGTCCCCTGGATAATGGCTCTGAATTGGGCCCTTGTGCAGCGTCCTTTGCCCGTGAAACTGAAAAAGGCCTTTTTGTGCCCTATAAGTCCAGTGATTAATATAAAGACAAATAAACATTTGCCGACATGCAGTGCCCCCTGGTTAAGACTCAGAATGGTGCTGACAGATTAGACAAGCCCATGTTGTCTTTCCTATGTCTAATTTAATCATCGTATTTTCAGTTTGTTGAGCTTTTCCATATGTCATTAAATGCTGTACTGACTGTGGGTCATTTGTAGCTGTGTGGTCAAAAGGAATACATTCTACTCTCAATTTCTTATAAAAAAAAAGTGTGAATGTCTCTGAGACATTTTGTTTTCTGCTGCAGTCAGTGGTTGAAGAGAAGGCAATAACAGTAGTACCTTGACTTACGAGTTTAATTTGTTCCGTGACGAAGCTCGTAACTCAAATTACTCGTGTGAAAATCAGTTTTCCCTATTGAAATGCCAGTAATCCGTTCTGGACCTTCAGAAAACACAGCATTTTTTTTGTTGTTAAATAAGAAAAATCTGCTTTTATACAACAAATATTATATAAAAACACAATACACTAGAATGTTCTGCAATAAACTGGCTTTATTAGGTATAATGTACAGCATTTGCTGGTCCTCTTTTTAAAATTCTCCTGCAGCAAATCGGCGTAAACAGCTCCATTCTTCTTCTTTTGATTCGCCAAGTTGACTCCAGGCACACCTTGGTCATGATTTTGTCATTTATTTCTTTAATTCAATGCACAACATGTGCTTCTTCTCAGCACTGTCCTTCGCACTCACTTTCTTTGGACACATGGATGGATAAACAAACTTTTGCAAAATAGCTGCAAACACAAAAGCTTGTAACCCGAATTTTAGCTCTCAACTCAAAACAAAAAATCGCCCGAGAGACGGCTCGAATCTCGAAAAACTCAAGGTACCACACAGACCGCAAACGTCTACACATAATGTCTTCATGAAAACCAGTGATACTAATTTGATATTTTCAACATGTTCACTGAATGTTCAGTATATTAACTGATTGGTTGTCCCCATCTTTCTCTCTACAGACCAGAACAGCTCAGTCCTGGACAGACCAATGGGATCAATCCCAGGGAGCAACTGGTCGGCCGTTTCCAGGTCAGTGTTCCAGACGGTCGCCTTTTGTGAACTATTGGCCTTAACTGACCTTTTCAAACATGTTATGACATGTAATGTTGGCCAGTAACTCTTTCAAGTAACCTTTTTTTGCCAGAAACCACCTGGGAACACCACTGCAGTACATTTGAGTTTTATGTACAACTTTGCCAATTAAAATGACAATAATGCATCACAGTCATATTAAGCTTGTCAAGTGATTGACTTTACCAGATTAATGGATATCAAAGTAATACAAATAATATTATTTACTGGTAGAAAAAGAGAGCTATTACCGAACAATTTCATGTAAGGTTGGTAGTTTTTCACTTTTCCTACTTAAATGGGACACATTATGCAAAATTCTCTTTAGTTATAAAAGTTCTATGGGCTCCAAAACATGTTCATGAAGTTCTTTGCACACAATCACTCTCACATAAAGAGCTTCACCAGCTTTATTCTTCACAGTTTCAGGCCCTTTCAAAAATGAGCTGTTTGGACAGAGGGCCCAGTGTGAGGTCATACTGGGCCAATTTGCATAGAACCGCCCCTCATCTGTCGAGACCCCACCCACTAGATTAGCTGAAGATCCGCCGTGTTGTTTGCTAGTTTTATGAGCACGGAGAAGCCGAGCGCTGTGTCTACAGGCAGAGGCGAGTCACTCATGAAGTGTTGTATTGTTGCTGCTAAGAACAGCACAAATCCTCCACTTTCTCCCAGACAAAGAAAACCATTGCATTTTCGATGACCATGTCCCAGCAACAAAATCAGTTTTGAATAAGGAGCTAACTTCAGCGTCGTATCTGTACCTACTGTCTGCGATAAGTCAGCAGATGAGTGTATTACTTTTGTATTTCTGTCGCAGTTAAGTATGAACTAGCTTCTTTGTTTCGTTTCATAAGCATGGGATGGGTGGGCCGTGGCCAGCAACAGCTTATTTGTATAAAAGGGACAGAGCCCTGAAACGGTTAATTTTTGAAAGGGGCTGAAACTGTGAAGAATAAAGCTGGTGAATCTCAATGTGAGAGTGATTTTGTGCAAAGAACTCCATGAACATGTTTTGGAGCCCATAGACCTTTTATGACTTGATTTTTTTAAAAGTGAATTTTGAATAAGATGTCTTAAGATATCACAACAAATTTGAGTTTCCCAAAACTGATGAATTAATTTGCTTTCCACTTACCACCACCTAATTGAACACCAAGCAGATTACTTTGGGGTTTAACATGCACAGAACACATCATGTGACATATACTGTCAAGAACCCAGATCAGTTATATATTTCTATAGTTAAAAGAATGGCAATGGCAACTACTTGCTTTGCTAACTGCTGCAGTAGTCAAACACAGCGTGTTTGAGTTGCTTTGTGTAACCGTCCGTCTTCGCAGAAGTCATTTAGCATGCAGTGTGCAGCCTGATGGCAAATGGAATGAAATGACGGTGTAATTGAATGTGTAATGTCAACATCTTTCACATACACTTGGGCTTCCATGTACCACAGATTAGAAACCACCAACTTGGGAAATGAGTGGATTATTATTAACTCTTTTAAAGTGAAAATAAATTTCATTTTAATTAAATATTTTGCGGACGTTTGTCCCTCTGTACAAACAGTTTGAAATGTATTAGTTGGTGGTTAAGGCTTTGACTGTCTTACTGCCTAAAGCTAAAGTGGAGCATGTTCTCATCTGGTTTAGACTGCATGGCGTGGTATTTGTGGAAGTAGCTAGTTATTGAGCCTCCGCGTCTCATCTAGGCAGCGATGCGGCTGATTTAGAGTAACCATAGCGGCTGTGAAGGCCCTCAGTCAGCTTCGGCTTCCTTAGAATTGATCTGCGTCTGCGTTCGTCATATACAAAGTGCAGAGCACCTGATCCTTCTTCTTATTTATTGTGTGTTTGTAGTTTTAAATGAAAGCAGGAAGGGAGCATGTCCGGCTGGAATGGTCTGACCACCCTGTGTTATACAGGACACATCAGTGACTACTGCATTGACTCATTTATCATCTATGGCCTTATTGGAGAACTGGCACAGCTCATTTTGCCTTATTAAGGAAAGTTCTCTTGTCTTCGCCTCAGAGGCTTTTCCTGGGCACGGTCATTGACTCTATGGGCCCTATCTTGTCCCAAGTCTGATTTCCTGCTTCTCTCCTTAGATCCATACAGCTTAAGAGCATGTCTGGTTCATATTATGAATGAAAGAGAAGACAAACCACAATCTGCTTCTCTGCAATTTATAGATTGTTTATAGTCAGGACAGCTGAATGAGACATAGTAGAATAAATTTTTTCTCCTCTTCTTCTGGTTTCTAGCTGTAATGCCGTAACTCTTCATGTCCAAGGCAATAAGATATGTGAAAGGAGCCTGACAGTGTCATAAATAAGTTCCTTGGTTTTTATCTTCCAAAGGGCCTGCTGAAGGCTATTCGTCGTAACAGAAGAAGGTCTGAACCCCAAGAGTGAAAACGAAGTCACTGATCAGTCTGTTGAGATAAATCACGTTAAGCAGCAGTGCACCCCCTGTTTTGTGGAAAAAAGTTGACAATGACTAATGGAAATAGCTCTTTTAGTTATTCGAGTTTGTTGCCTTTGGGATTTTCTTTGCTTTGCGATAACGTTTAACCCATTAATCGCGAAACCACTGTCTTCAGCTTAAGCCTGTTTCAGTATGTTTTCTCTGTGCTCCTGTAGGAGGCTGTGCAAGTGAGTCGGGATGAGAACCAGAACTACAGAGAATACTCCATCTCCAGCCCAGCCTCGCTCTCTCCAGGCCCATACTCTCCAGAGCCCCCCCCCAGCCCCGACCGCAAAGGAGACCGGATCACACCCACAAGCAACAAGAGGTACGACCAAAAATTGTCATGGTGACAGAATTTCAGTACCCATAGCCAGTGTGTAGGAACTGTTACAGTTTTCAGGACGTCTACCAGTACTTTGACTACGGCAACGATTCCTGAATGCTTTTTCCAAACTGAAAGTGAGTGTTGCATAAATTGACGCATTGTGGAACTGGAAAAAAAAAACAGTGATACTTACATGATTGCACTATTTTCCTGCTCATCAGGAAGCTTCTTTAACCTTTAAACTGATCCGAACGAGTAAAACAAGAAATGCTGTCTCAACAGAATGTGCACTCACACATAAAACAAGGAGATTCTTCTGTGAATGAGCGTTTGAATTGCAAAAAGTTGTTTTAAAAAGTAATCATGTGCATTTGGTCATGTAGTAATATAAGCTTTGTAGTGCATGACATCCTAATTGTTTAAATTAATGTTGTTTCACATAGAATCTTTTTCTAATTACTGTTTAGTTTCCAGACACTATATTCTAAAGATTGATTTTCATCCCCAGTTAGATTTTTCCTCTTCATTTTGCTTAACTTGCATTTTCTCTTCTCTTATGATTAATATTCCATAAATCTGAGACTTGTCTTGTTCAGATATGCTGCTGCTGTGACTGTGACTGATACTATAATTACCTCCGTAAGTGCTCAGCTGCATAAATGCGAAGTATATTTCAATACTGGAGTCGGCTAAGTTATGAAAATATCCTCTTTTTACTTAAAGCCTATTATTTAGATTTGGCAGATTGGAGATCAATTATCGAAACTGCACCTTAGCCACTGTGTAAACTGTCACAGGCCTCAACAGTTTAAGATGTTGAAAGGTAGAACCGCGTGTTTATTCAAGCCTTCATGCAGTCGTAGCATGTTAAGCAGTCAGAAGAACTGGAGTAACGATTCATTGATGGTGAATAAAACCACTGATCAAAAAATGTTAATAAATGCAAAAAGTGAATCATATTAAATGTGGAGGGGAGATAATAAAAAATAAACATTCATAAACAAATAATTTTTTATATATGATATACTGGCAATGTGTAAACTTACACACAAACGTACATCAAACAGATATAACGTTTAAAACCGCTGAAGTGAATTACATTGCTGTCTTGATTGTCTTACTATGGCTCCTTATCAGCAAGTGAACACACAGTTTTCGAAGTTGTGTTGGAAGCAGCAAAAATGGGTGAGAATGAGAATCTGAGCCATCCTAGAGCCAAATTGTTCAAGATTTAAGAGAGTTTATTGTCTGCCCGGCCACATACACACATACACAGAGGGCTGAAATAGTGTTCTCTGAAGAAAATGGTGCACATAGAACAGGTCACCAAAAAAAAAAGGCAAACTGCAGAGACAAAAACTGCTGCAACATCAAATCACAAAACGGGCAGGTTGTGAAAACTGGAGTGTATTCTGAGGTAGAGCAATTTTTAGAAAGGTTTATGGCAGTTTTTATGAAAACAGTTTATATTATGGTTTTAAAGTGTTGTGTGTTTTATAGCAGTTTCTGTATGAGGTCAGGCCTCGTTGAGACCCAGATGTTCGGTGCAGGCTCTGAGTTCAGGAGTCGAACGGCTTGTGGAAAGAAGCTGTTGTGATGTCTGGTAGGTTTGGTTCTGAAACTGTGACGGGAGGGTCAGAGCATCTTTTGGGGCGGTTCTTGTGGTCAAGACCTCCTAAAAGTGGTCCAAGGAGGGACAACCAATGAACCAGTGACTGGATCGTTTGCCCAAGGCTCGTTGATGCACAGGGATATGGAAGGTTAGCGTATCTAGTCTAATCCCACAGAAGAGCCGCTGTAGCACAAACTGTTTACAAAGTTCATGCCGGCTGTGATCGAAAGGTGCCAGAACACTCAGTGCATCACAGTACAGTAGCTTCTACTTCTGCATGTCCACCTTTCGGAAACCTGGGTCCTGGCGATCATGAGAATCATGACCCTAAATCTGGTTAAGCATCTGTGGGATGTGCTGGTCAGACTAGTCAGATACATAGAGACCTGTCCTCGGAGCTTCTGCAGGATCTGTTGCTAACATTTTGGTGCCAGATTCCAGAGCACACCTTCATAGATCTTGTGAGTCTCAATGAATCAGAACTATTTTAGTGGCACAAGGGGGACCTACACCATATTAGATGGATGGTTTTGATGTTTTATGTGGTTTATATACAAATAAAATGCTTTTAGGGAGATTTTTTCCACGTATTTTCTGGCTTTTGTGTGTTAATAAACGTGTGTAAGTCTAAAAAGGAATTTGATTAAGAGATGATGGATTACAGTTCACTCATCTTGTATCATCACACTGATCATTCACCTGCCTGGAGCCTTTTCTTTAAAAAGAAAAATTTACAAAAGTGCAAAACATCGTAATGCATGTTCAAAATATTCCCAGTAATATGACCCAAGTAGTGCTTCCATACTCACACGTTCATCTTCATGTGTTGATGATTCAGAAAAGGTTTCTGAATGATTCGTCTGCTTTGGGCACATGACATGATATTAGGTCACATGGAAATTTGCTTGGCAGCTGTAGAAAAAGATTACATGAACTTTGCTTCATTCCATTCTGTAGTGTTTCTTCTACAATCTCTGCACTGATTTCGATGGTAATGTTTGTTTTCATGTAGCTTCAAGGGTTTAGTTAGAAACGTCATTTTTAGAAAAAAATGTTGGGCTCGGCTGACGGTCTTTTGCTTTACTTATAGCTGTTTACATATTAATTTGTTTGTTTGTTTGTTTGTTGTACATCGGATTACCGACTCTCAGGCATTGAGCATGAAACACACGCATCAGTGAGACTAATATGAAAATAATGGTAGTATTACAACAACCTGATAATGAAAAATATACAAAAAATTTAGTTTATCTCTAGAACCATTAAAGGAAGGAAAAACCTGACTTTTTCTGGAGAAGAGCACGACTTCACCCTTAGCTGTGGTTTCATTTTATTTTAACACACTGTCACAGCTGTAAAACCTTGCATCCATTTTCTGAATCACTTCTCCTTATCAAGCATCTTGGAAGGGGTGTGGAGGTCTGTCCCGGTGGTCATAGGCTGAGAGACTCTGGACGAGTCGCCAGTCTGTCACAGGGTAGCTTTAAAACCATTAAACCAAAAAGTAGCAACTACATTATGAAGAAACGTGATTATCTGCTCTCAATGTTCTGCTCCCATCTCTTAGCTCCATCGCTGCTTGCTTAAATCAATGTAAAACATTCAGAAATATCTAGCATCGGTTCAGGCAGTATCCATTTCGTGCCTGCTCCAGTTTTCCTCTGCGAAAACAACAGGAATTATTCTTGACATCTGAACAGCAGCTTGTCTGTGCTCAGCTGTTTGAAGTTGTTTAACTGTAATTCTTTTCACTTCTAGCCTGCAGCTCCGTTCGTGGTCCCCAGAAGAGAAGAACTCCAGCCACAGACTGTCCAGACCACTTTCTCAGGTAGGACCACCACAACAGAGCAACATTTTTAGACCAGTGTCTACTCAGGCATCACTAATATACACAGCTCACCCCCAGACAGACATGTGGGACTTGTTCAAACACAGACTGCAGCTCTGGAGGTTTGGAGCAGGGGCTCCTAGTGTCAGTGCTGCTGTCCCTATCTGCTGCATTCTTTTAAACTTTACAACTGTGACTCAGATGCTGAAGACCTTGTCAGTTAGTTACGGAGTTAAATCAGGTGTGCTGAATGAGACTAAGCCCTGAATTAAAGATTAGGAGATCCTAATTTAGGGCCAAACGTCTTTTATGAACCAACCAGTGCATTTTTTTTTTTTTTTAATGCTTTTTCATATCTTACATGCAAAACCTAGACGCACTGGAGTATGAGTGCAGATGGCAGACTGTAACATAGCCATTCTTGGACAAACACTGAATAATGATCTGACATGAGAGTGCGTGTTAATACGTCTACTGCAATCTTTGTCTCCCTATGACTTCATGGGAAACGGTGGGTTTTCAGTAGCCTGGGCTCGCTGAGATGCCTCCTCACGAATACCAGGCCTTGGAGATTGCGAACACTGAGGAAATAAGATTAGAAACTCCATACGTTAATTATGCACTCTCCTCCACAAGAAAGGGGTTAGTAATTTTGATCTTTTCGTAGCAGGCGGTAAGTCTATAAACTTTGGAAAGGTCACCATGTTAGGCTGGCATTCACTCTCAACACAAGCTGGAAACAGTTCATGCAAACGATCAATGTGAGGTAAAGAGCGATTAAGGGCTGCGGAGAAACAATATGTCTGACCTTTATAGCGACTTGGGCTCATTAGTAGCATCTAGTACTTACTTCCTTCAGATTTTATACTGTGCGAATGTTTTAACGATGAATGTAGGAATAGAAATCATACGAAATTATTTGGTATTGCATAAGCATTCATTCTTCTTTCCCCAATAAAAACTCTGGACTTTGTTTTTTCTTGCTAAAAGATGAAGAAAGCGCGTGAGAGCGTGTCCTGTATGTTAAAATAGAGTGAATTATGTTGTGGGAAAGTTCGTTTTGAGATATGTAAGCTATGGTACGTCGGTCTCACTCCCACAGAAGTCTCTCGAAGACAGCTGAGCGAACAGGAAAAAACAGTCCGGGACCTTTGATGGCTGATGGCATTCCAGTCATTTTCTAAGTTCTCTGGATGCTGGATAAACACACACTCAGTGACACGGCTTATTAAACTCAGTAACGTCTCGATTCCCCCGGCAGATGCAATCAGGGCCTCTGCGTAAGTGGCCGTCTTACATGGTCACGGGAGGCTCAGCTTCCTGGCACAGGTCGCCAAGGTGAGGGTTACTTTCAGACATTCTTGTCGGTACAAGATTTTGTTGTTTATAAATAGCCAGTGAAGTTTTTGAGAAAGTGCCTAACTGATTGCTTAATTCTTTTACACAGTGTTGTTAATAACAACGTCCTAGTAAGCTTAATAGGTCAGGCAGAGAAAGGTCTCACAGAGCTGAAGTTTGTTTATAGACCAGTCTAATGAAAGTAAGACAGTTTCACAAACGTTAAAACCAACTCATTTTAGACATATAGAGCCTTCATGTCCCATGGGAATTATGGTAAATACCGGAAACCGACTTGAAAACTGCACATGAATATCCGTTCACGTCGTAATTTCCACTGGGAAATTTTTAATACACGAGTTTCGAGAGCGAAGAACACAAATGAGCAAGAGACCCCCATCTTACCTTGTAACTGACCTGTGACACTTTTAGACATTTACAAAAAAAAGCTAAATATCTAATGCGTTCAAACATTTTCTGGACAATCAGTAGCCTTTTAAAAGACTACGTTTCCCATTATGCATCTCTGCTATGTATTGGCCCAAGTAACAGCTCAAGACAAACTGAGGGTCCGCCATGTTTTTTCTTCACTATGACAACAAAGCACTTGAACACAACGCACTCGTAATTTCCAGATTACAGCTGGAAAGGATCATCTTTCCTACAGCATGTGAAGGCAGCATTGGTGATGGCCTAGTGGTGGGAGACAGAGGTCATAGGTTCGAATCCTACCTTCAGCACACCACCACTGGGTCCCTGAGCAAGACCCTTAACCCCCAAGTTGCTCCAGGGAGAGACTGCCCCCTGTAGTTAGGGAATGGAAGTCGCTTTGGAAAAAAACGTCTGTAAATGCTGTAAATGTAAATTAAAAAGGCACTTCAACCCCAGGCTAACATGCTCATAATTTGTGGCTTGCTGATGAATGTATGGTGAGAGCTGGGAAAGCGTATTCAGGGATCGTACTAACCTGGAAATTTACAACAATAAAGAGGTCATTAGTCAGTTTCGTTTGCCCAAAGAAGCCACACTGTTAACGGATGATAATCTTTTTCCAAACAGTGATTTTCTTTTTGTCGTTGCATTCTTCACTAAATTTCCCAAATAAAATGATACACAGATTTTCCGAATGGGTGAAAGGTGCTGCACGATTAGTTGTGTCCACTCGGCCCGCCATTTTTTTGTTTTGAAACGAGTCTTATAATACAATTCTTCATAGCATAGTACTACTTAAGATAGTCAGGGTCTTAACTGCTTTGTATTATTTAGACGTCTATGTCAAGTCTGACTATACCCTATATCTAAGTTATAGTCACAGTCTATCTTTGTAAAACCGGCCCCTGGTCTTGTTTCATGCCTCGATTTGCTTTCCTTTTGTGTGTGCACAATCTAAAGCCACAATCTGAAATTGCAACTGTTGGCAGACCAGTTTTTTGCATTTCTAATGATGCCTTTGAACTGTAATACACCAACATAACAGTAACTACCACTAGCAGGGCATTCTGCCTGTGCGCCCTGTTCCTAATCTTCCTAATCACACTTTCTCAGCAGTTCCTGAACAACCCTTAAAATCGCTTTCAAAGCAGGGACTGTTAATGTGCCTCCTGATGCATTTCAGGCCCTGCGCATATTCTTACCTTATGCACTGTTTACTGTTTTGTTAAAGGGACATTTGGCTGAATCTCTTATCCAGAGTGTCTCGCAATCATTAGCAAACAGTAACACTGTGCATCACCTAAATACTATTACAATATTCCATAGTACTTTATAGTGTGAACACACTTCTTGCAATAAAAGAGTCTAGTACACTGAGAAAGAGCTTACATGCCCATCACTGGGCCTCAAACTAAACCTCAGCCTTCACCCATCACTTCACCCTGCTCTGCAATCACAGTACAATTTACTGCCTACACAAGTCCAGTTCTGATGAGGGTCCATCCTCATACGACCAGAACAACATCGCTGTCATTCTTCTCGAGTTCTTTCGGATCCCTCCATAACAAGAGAGGAATAATTCTGATGTTTTTGGAGGAGGGTGGTGTTCCTTAGATCAGTGGTTCCCAACCTGGGGTCCGGGCCCCCCTTAGGGGGGGCAGCGCTAGAGATCGCAGGGGGTGTGCAGAATTTTGTCTGCACTTAGGTTACCAAAATTTTTTGTACACATTAAATTCATAAAATCCCAATGTCTGAGAAACATAAGTGTGTGTTTGTGTGTGTTTGTGTGTGTTTGTGTGTGTTTGTGTGTGTTTGTGTGTGTTTGTGTGTGTTTGTGTGT
>JBBJLR010000018.1:2252755-2263089 GCA_037577145.1 Brachypetersius gabonensis | reverse complement strand
GTAGCTGACTGACTCTGATCATTATATCTATGCCACAGTGAGGCCTGTCTGACTTCACTCTGAAAATATTGAAACAGCTCTTGATTGGTGTCTGTGGTTTAATAAAAACCGCATTCAAGTCTATTGCAGATCTAATATTACTCAGCATTCAAAAAGTTGATGTGACTGAAAAAACTGAAAGCAGATCTGAAATCAGCCTGAAAAACTGGTTTAGAGAAGTGTGCTGTGGTTTCTGATGATTACAAATAAAAATTTGACCTAGGATATCAGTGTAGAATGAAATTGTCCGTACCAAAGCCTGATGGAATCTTTTGCCTGTTGCAGCACACAGGCGGTGCGGATCATGGACGACCGCTACCGTCACCCGGAGTGCTACACGTGCTCGGACTGTGGCCTCAACCTGAAGATGCGCGGCCACTTCTGGGTGGGAGACCAGATGTTCTGTGAGAAACACGCCCGGGAGCGCTATCAGGGGCCAGGTGCCGGCTACCGCCATCCCATCTCTCCTCACCACTGAAATAACACAGTTCCACACCCTCAACAGCCTCCAGTCCTCCCTCCCTCCTCCCTCTCTCCCTCTCTCCTTCCTCCTCCCTCCTCAGCAAAAGGCAGGACAGCATGGACTTGGAGGAAACAAAAGAAAACATACGGAACCCTCAGCTTTCTCATGTCGGTTCTCATTTCGCCGGGTCCTTTAAGTCACACAGCGTTCTTTTCTACCATCCTGCCAACTCTGGACTCTGGGACTGGACGAGGGGGGGCTGGGAGGTGTTATTATAGGCCAAGTGCAAAAATATATATATAATATTCTCATAGCGTCATTTATTGTACACTTTAATCGCTGCCTTGCCTGCCAGTTTTTTTGCATTGTATTAGGCTTCGTTTACATAGTTCTTCACGATAGATTTGTATCACGTTTGGGGTTTTTTTGGTCAGTTTTGACTGAACTGTACAGTCTGCCTTAAGACCAGCCCTGGAGCTGCTTCACACACAGATAATACACACTATTATATCTAAGGCATCAGTGCACACGGGACTGGTCTCCTTGGTGCAAGTGGGGTGGGGGGGGTGAATTTAATTCCTGGGGTGATAGTCTAGATCCAGGTTGATTCTGATATTGAAAGTATTTTTGCTGTTACTCACTTTCTGAACACAAAAACACACAGTCAGGGCTGTCCAAACAGTGACCCGAGGCCAAATCCGTCTTCAGCAGCCCACCGTCACCTGGGCCCCTACAGAGTCAGGAGGCCCAGAGAACATGGATCTTCCTGTCTGTAATTTCGAAACCAGCCAAATCACTTTCTGCCCCGGAGGGCAAAGAAGGTTTTTGGGCAGCCCTGATCGAAATGGTGTTTTGTTATCTTTTCATTTACTTTTTATTAAACAAGGGAAGTTCTATATTAAAGCAATAATGAGTAATAACGTTTTTGTGTAAATAAAGTATGTGTATTTTTTTTTTCCACTTTAAAGTACCTATATGTTGGATGGCAGAATGCTCCTTCAAGCTGGAATGGACAGGGTTGTGCGTTTTGTATTTCTGTGTGAAGTGGATGCTAAAATATCTGGCTCTCGTACAAAAGGGAGAAAGAATTCAATCTGGCCACCCTTTGTATGTAATATAGGCTTTCACAGAGGTGCCATGTTTTCACAGATGCAGAAGCCAGTGGCAGACTGATGAATGCTCAATGTCTTATTGCCATGTGTAATGTTAGCCATGCTTTTTTCACATTTTCCTCTTTCAAATATAAAATTTGCTGCTGATTTGTTAGTTGGGTACTTTCTTTGGTTTGCTTACTTAAATTTTGAGTGTCATTTTTGTCTACACAGAAATCATAGCACCGTTCCACATTTCCAGGTGAAACTGTGTTAGGATTGTTGTCTGCACATTTGACCTGATTACAGGTGGGGCCTCTTTGGAAGGGGAAGGATTTCCGGTTAGGATTGTTTAAGTTGCATTTGCCCAGTGGTGCAAGATGATGTAGTCCAAAGATGTTTTGGAGATGTTTTGGAAAAATTAGACATTTACTTTAAACAATAATTCATTTTTTTAATCTGACCAGAGACACAAACTAACACTGAAGTACAGACTGTTGTTTTAACTGCAACGTTTGCATTTGGTTGTAGACACTTTGCATCCAAATCAGTAGCCAAATGTTCAGCTTCACTGAGCCAACAGTGTTAATCCTTTTGCAATAATGGCCCTAAATTGCACTGCAACTGCTATTTAAAAACTTAAGTTGTCTCTACCTGTAGATGCTATAGTTTCAAAACTGCAGTGGCCATGGCTAGTAAATTTAAGTTCTGCTCCTCATGTGACCACTAGAGGGCAGCAAAGTCAAAATGGAAATTGAAGGTTTCCTTTTACATTTGAATATTTCAGGCCTGCAGAAACTGTTCTGACAAGTTGGAACAACTGGTCATAAAACTTTGTCTATTTATAAGATTCCTATGAATTAGTTTTGTAGCGTGCCACCATCATTAGAATGCTGTGTGTCTGCAGCAAACGTTACTGAAAGCATTGCTGATGGTGTATTTTCACATTTTACTGGATTCTTTACTTGATAATATAATACTTGAGACCAGGGAGCGACCTTTAGAAGATAGTTGTCCTCGTTCACTGTTACCGTTTCCCTTGTTCAGTCAGAGAAGAATGACCCGACTCTGCTTTCCTCTCTGTTTTTGGCTTTCCACTCGGGGCGGTCAGGCCTGGTTGGCTAAAGGTTGTTTCTTTGCCCTTTCGGCCGTGTGTCGCGCAGACCATATGTGCGCGCAGACATCACTGCAATCAATCTTTTCCCCCGAAGGCCCAGTCGAGCTCCAGCTAAAGACAGGAACTCCACTCCACTGAGTGGGGAAATGCGTGTGTAATCAGACGTTTGCTACTCCCTCATGTTGAGTAACACTCTCCAATGGGACTGCCTGCTCTTTCCCCAACACTTCCACACTCGAAGCGAAGGAGAGGCCAAAAACAGACATGCAGTCCGTCGTGTTTGCTTCTTTTGTTTTGCGCGTGAGCTTCGAAGCTAATGTAGCTAACAAGTAGTTGAACCTGATGTCATCAGTCATCACACACTTGCCTTAAACTGTTAAGCAAGTATATCTGAGATTATTTATGTGGTCTCGGGCACTGCAGTTTACTGGAAAGCTGGAAACAGTAGCAGTGGGTGCCTTGAAGTCTGATGAGATTTTTATTAAATGTTTTCAGATCATATACAGGAAAGCAACACAACAAACAAAGAACACCAATAAACCCTAACCCAACCACCCCAGCCACTTGGGAGAAAAAGAAAGAGAGAAAATGAAACAAAATGTATAATAAATAAATAAATAAAGAGTAAATTAAAACCTAAAATAAATAAATACATTTTAAAAAAGCAAAGTTTCTTTTACATAATCATGGGATCCCTTTAAAAGATAACAGAATGCCATGCAGTGTCAAAAACCTTATTGGCGAGTCTGATATCATTTAACAGTTTGGCAGGTTGTAGCCAGTGTTTTGATGTTAATTGGAAGCTTGCATTACTTTGTGAGGAATGAGGGGGATGCCAGCCCCTTGCGAGCAAAATGACCACAATGTATCCCCTTTATTGACCTGCCATCACTGTGTGTGTTTTGGTTGTGGGTGTGGTACTGGGGGGTGCTCCCTCTGGGGCTTTGTCTTTTATTCACTAAAGAGTTTGCTGTAGCACAATCTCAAACAGCTTTTTTCCGTCAGAGACCCTAGAGACCAAAAGGTTTTCTTTTCCTCCTCTCATAATATCAAATCTATAGATGTGATCAAGATTCATGTCACATAGATTCAAAGAAAAAGGTTAAACTAAGATAAAAAAAATATGCAGGAAAAAAATATTCGAAACGAGGTGGGTCTTCAGATGTCGCATGACAACAGTGAGGGACTCTGGACCAGAAGAGGGATTTCGTTCCACCACTGGGAGACCAAGACTGAAACAATCATTCATGCATGTCTTCCTCTTCTTTTGAGCAGCGGAGGTTCCAGACGAGCAGTACTTGACACTCTGAGAGGAGAAGAAGCAACACTGCTTGATCAGTGCAGATAAGTAAAGAGGTGTCCATTTTTGGTCTTGAAGGCAAGTGTTAAGGTTTTGAACTTAATGCCAGGAGCCACAGGGAGCCAGTGAAGGTTCTTTAACAGAGGTGAGGTGTGTGAGAATTCCAAAACATTGAAAACTAACCTCGCAGCTGCATTCTGAATCAGCTGAAGAGTCTCGTTACTTTCAGTGGAAGTCCAGTCAGTAGAGAGTTGCAACAGTCCAGTTTAGAGATGACCAGAGACTGGACAAGTAACTGTGAAGCTTCAGTGGTCAGAAAGGGTCGGATTCTTCTGATGTTGTAAAGAAGGTATCTTCATGTCTAGGGGAGGTGGTAAACGTGCAACAGGAATGATAGTTCTTCATCTAGCATAACAGTGAGGTCATGGCTTGGTGATGGACTCCCTTTAATGAAGTAAAGCTTAGTCTTGCTGGGATTCAGCTTGAGAAGGTAGGCCTTCATCTAAGAGGAGATGTCAGCCAGACAGTCTGAGATGCAGGTTGAGACCTGATCATCACTGGAGAGGAAAGAAAGAATAAGTTGAGTGTCATCTGCATGAAAATGGTAGAAAAAACCATGAACTGAACCCAACTGAACTAGTATATAGAGAAAAAAGAAGCGGTCCGAGGACTGAGCCCTGTGGAACACCAGTAGATAATCTTTGCGGGGCAGACTGGGACCCTTGCCACGCTACCTGGTACTTCTGGTCTTTGAGGTAGGATGCAAACCATTTCCAGGCTGTGCCCGAGATCCCAAGGTTGGGGAAAGTAGCCAGGAGGATCTCATGACTGACTGTATCGAAGACTACAGAAAGGTCAAGAAGAATCAGAGAAGAAGACAGGTTGGCTCATTTAGCTGCATGAAGTTCTTCCGACATGGCTAATAGTGCAGTTTCAGTAGAGCCTTAAACCCGGACTGGTACGTGTCCTGAAGCCTGTTTTGAGACAGAAAGTAATTAAGTTGGTTCAGTGCCGGTGTCAAGGGGGGCATTTGAAGGCATTGCCCCACCCCTTATGAGTCGCCACGCCCCTCCTACACCCTCCAGTGTCGCATTAGCACCCCACGGCCCACAATCTCCATTCCAGTTCGTCCCAAAGGTGTTGGATGGGGTTGAGGTCAGGGCTCTGTACTCAAGATCTTCCTCACTCCACCTCCAGCCATGTCTTTATGGAGCTCGCTTTGTGCACTGGGCCACAGTCATGCTGGAATAGAATAGGTTCTTCCCCAAACGAAGGAGGTTTTTCCTCAAAGTTGGAAGCATGGCATTGTCCAAAATATCTTCTGTCTGCTGAAGCATGAAGTAAGGGCCACCGGAATTTGATAATCAACAGATGTGTCTCAATACTTTTGTCCATACAGCGTAAAAGATGTAATGCAAGAAAACACAGGACCACCAGGTGGAGATGTTCTTTTAGGTTTTGTGAGGAACGTTCTCTCCAACTGCATCTTAGAGTTCAGATGAAGCAGATAGGCTTTTATCAGTCGCCAGCGCTGCTTTCAAACACACTCACAAAGAGCTCTTTATGTATTTGTTGGCTGTGTGTTTGTTTTTTCATGGCTTTCACAAATTTCATGCCTTTTTTTCTCCCTCCAACTAATATTCTTCTCTCTCAGTGCCGGAGACAGTGACCTCAGCTCTTAGAGGCTGCTAATGGGAGATGATGTCAGTCCACACAGGCCGTCACTCCATAACCACAAGGATTTATCAGCCCTGAGTAAGAGTTTTAAGACTGAGGTTATACAAACAGCTCCCATGTCAATTATTATACAACTGAGAGACAACCTTAAACACCTTAAAACCCTCAGACCAACCTAAAAATCGCCTTTTCTCAAATGATTAGGGGGGAATCTTTCACAACTCAGGGCACTAACGCTGAAAACCTTTCTTTATTAATGCATTCAGATATCATTTACCCTAATGATTTTACCCTAATGATTTTTCTTATTGATTAATGTTCAGGTTCCTCTGATTTATTTGTGTAAATCTGGGCAAAAAAGGAGAATCAAATTCAGTGCAATCAAGACCTGTTTTGGAAGCTTTTAAATGTTATCAGTCTTCCTTGTGTGCTATGAAAACAGTGTTTGAGAATTTGGTCAAATTCTTTGCGTCCGCAAACCCAAATTTAATCCTGTTACTGTAAAAGTGTCCTCACAATATTCACACAGTCATAAAGTAAGGCTGACTCACAGTGTGGGGTGTTTGGTGAAGATGGAGGAGTGGAATGGAAAATAAGCAGCCTGTCATAATTTTAACCATGTTTTATTGTTCTCCTCAGGATGTATAAGGCTGAGAGTCTTAAAGTACTACAGGCATTGCTCTCTCAGGGTGGCTAGGGAGGCCTTCCCTCTCCGCCATCACTCAGCGCGGCGTTAGCTGGCCTGAGCGTCTGGCTGTCGTAATAGAACTGGCGGTTAGTGTTCTCCTCCAAGTGTGTTGAGCTGTCTGACAATTTTGCATTAGTGGCAGTTCAGAAAAATGGATTTGGGGTCAAGCTAAATTCCTTGGCCTTGGTATTTTAATGTGCAGTTTTACTTCATTTTCACCAATGAACTATTCATATATTACATTTCCGCAATTAATAATACGTGTTCATAAGCACATGGGCGACACCTATTCGAGTAGTTTAATTGCTTTCAACACCGGTGATATAATAAAGCAGCAAACCAAGCAGGCATCTGGCAAACATTCCGAGCAACTATAACAAAACCTTTATCCGTGATCATTCTGACAGGACCTTAATGGCCCGGACCAGGATCTATTTATTATATTTATTTTATCTGTTTATTTATTTATTATTTATTTATGTCTATATGTCTATCTATGTATCTGACTATCTATCTGTCTATTTATTCATTTACTTATTCCCATTTTTATTTCCTGACCAAAGTAAATGCCCTGCTTACCTCCAATCTGTCCACTGTATCTCCCTCTGTCTCTATCCATCTCTGTCAGTCTCTCCTGTCTCTCTCCCTCTTTCTCTCTTCCCTCTGTACTCCCTCCCGCACTAGTCCACCTGGAATGGACTCCAGATGTGGAGAGAGAGAGATTGCTTGCACAGCGATACGAGAGAGAGAGAGAGAGAGAGAGAGAGAGAGAGAGAGAGAATGTTGGAACGACATAAAAGTTTGTCTGGATGCCATTAAGTACAATTTGATGTAATGTGCAGCTTGGGACGTGACATTTTAAAAGGAAACTGCTCGCCAGATGAGGAAGGTCTGGGGGTCTTTTTTTAAAAATAGTATTTTATTTTAACACGCGCGGGACAAAGCCCCCCTCTGTACGCGCCGTGAGGCTGCCTCCCGGCCGCCTGGTCTTCCAGCTCGACCCGCTGGGTTTGGTTCCTCCGGGGCTCCGCGATACGGGGCGCTTCAGTCCTCACAGGCCCGCCCTGCGTCCCCCACCGCTCCGGTGCCCCTCCAGCCACATTCTCTCTCTTTCCTTTCACATATTTTCACTCTTTTTTCTCCATCTTCCTCCACCTTCTCTACTTCTCGGGTATTAAAAGGGCTCTTTTTTTTTTCAAAGCCCGTGGGTTTGAAATAAAACAGTCTGTGCCTCTCCAGAGAGAAAGGTGGACCTGTGAGCAGTTTCGTTTAAAAAAATATCTTTTATGTAGAGGTTGTGTTGAGAGTTTCACGGTATCGGACCATAAACACCCCAGACTAGCTCCGGCTGAGCTCTTGTGCTGACTTTAACGTTTCAGTCCGGGATTTCTTTGAGCTGGAGCTGAACAGAAGGTCCTTGTTCTCCTGCCTGAGAGGAAATCTTCTCTAGCTTTCAGTCACTCTGTGTTTTTTATGGTCTCCTCTGAACATTTTGCGCATCTCTGAACGCTGTTCCTTCCATTTAAAATGACTTAAGTATTATTTTATTGTGCATACCTTGAGGGGGTCTAAAAGATATTTCATTACTAGTAATGACGTTCAATTGTAATCTGTGTATGACAAACTTCTCAGCTTGTTCCCCAGTTTGTGTGTAAAAGTTACACTATGCGGACAAAAGTATTGGGGCACACCTGTTTTTCAGGGTTTCACACAGAAACTCTTGTGGAAAGCCTTCCAAGAAAAGTGGAAGCTGTTATAGCTGCAAAAGGGGACCATATTAAAGGCTATGGATTTGGATACAGTGTCATTAAAGTCCCTGTTGGTATAATAGTCAGGCGTCCCTATACTTTTGTGCATACAATGTAGTTAGGCCTTGTGCTTAACATTTCCATTGCTGCAAAATGCCCGTTCCTCACAGCCGTCTCGCTTAATTGGGGCCTAAAGGTTGGAATACCAGTGTAATTGCTGGCTTGGGAGCTTATTTGTAGAGCAATTTTTGTTGGCTTGTCGGTTTTCCATGAAACAAAAGAAACACTTCATCAGCTAAGCACCATGTTCGCGCCATGCTAACGATAAATGCTAACTGCGTCAGAGGCTGCGTGTGGGAAAGCTAATCTAAAAAGAAAGAAATTCTAATGTTTTTCTTGCATCTTTCCAAACCTTAGACAGACTGAATTTAAATTTTTATGCATTTTATGCATTCTTTATGCATTTTAGATGGTCAAACGTTATTCTCAACATGTTTAATCAAGTGCTTCAATACTTGATTTTGTTGCTGTTTAGGGAAATTGTGTGTCTGATTCTGTAAAATTGTTGTGTAAGTCTTAATTACATCCCGCTGATTGTGGAGACCATGATGTCCGGACAGATGAGAGGGAGAGGGAGTATATCTAACCTTCCTACTTTATCTCTTTGCTGTGTGTATTAGATTTCCTCTCATTGGGTCCCAGCCTTCGTGCACACAGTGCATGTTGGAGCCAAGCCTTAACTCAGGCTCGGATGGACTGGTTGCACGCGAGGATGCGAGGAGGTGCAGCAGCCAGCGGGACGACGAGCTGGGTCATAGTGCCTGGGTTTTGGGAAGAAGAATATGAAGTGGACAGGAACAACACTAATAGGGCACTGAAGCGTTGCTTCATCCAGTAAAATCAAATCTAGGCACTTAAATCAGAAGGAGGTCTTGCTTTTATCAGCACTGGCCAGCTTTGGTGTGATTGGCCGATGGGAAACTTCTCACCAGGTCTACATCCATAGTCCTTTGTACTTTTCTCCCATTCATCAGCCATGAAAAGTCCCATATTCCGAGCAAACTCCAGGCTGTGATCTTATCTTGGGTAGGTTTTGGTTAGAAGGCGTCTGCTATCATTCGGAAAAATGGGTCTCTTAAACAGTTCACTTTAACACATTTAAGCGTTTAGCTCCATGTCCATGAGTCCCATGATGAAAGAACAAGGCAACGCTTTTAAAATTAGAGCCATAGGAACCTAATGTGCACCAAAACATGCACAGTATCTCATTTAGTGTTGATCTTTACACCTTTTTTTTTCTACTTTTCTGATAATGATCAGCCTTCAAAAAAGAAAAAAAAAAATCCCCAGTGTTGAATGAACACCTACGCAAACCAAATTCTTATTTGGCCAGTCCTGCTAAGACTTCTGAGGTCTTGTTTAAAGTGCTTTAAAGACTATACTGTACTCGCGCGGAGGGGTGAACAGATTTCAGCTAGATAAACAGTAAGACGGGCCCATCCAGATGCTCATGTTTAGTTACTTGACATACTGTAGGCCTACTGTTAGAGGGGGGCGAGGCAGATTTAACCCAGATAAAAGCATAAAAGACGTGGCTATTCAAGCCCCTGCTCAGTAAATTCCGACTCAGAAAATGTTGAAAGATCACCTACGGTGCTGAATATATTACACCTCTGCCTGAATAACGTTATTCTTATCGCAGTCAGGCTTACATTTGAATCATTCGTCATCATGACTATTGAGATAATAATCATGATTGTTATGAAATAATCAAATGAAATATTGCTAAATATGCCCGCGACCTTCCAGGATATCGGAAACGTCATGATGTGTATCTTTAATGTGCATTCAGTAATGCAGTATGTATAGAACTGTGTGGTTTGGGATGCAGCTACTATACGACTCTGGGAAAAAAAATAAGAAACCACTGCAAAAATGTTCAGTTTCTCAGGGTTTATCTTTTATAGCCGCTGAACTGAACAGCTTTGCCTCCGTTTTTAAGAATGGCTCACAATATTTCTCCTCATTTCTGAAAAAAAAAATTGTTCTTTAAAGCCTCATCAGAAAAAGAGAAATGATGCGGCGTTTACTCGAATAATTTAAAGAAACCAAATCTCTGGTTCTCTCTTAAACAAAATGGCAGTAATGAGCTTTGAGGAACTTCTAGTAGTGTTTCACCATCCGACTGGTCTCAGTGTGAGAGGAGAGAGT
>JBBJLR010000018.1:2192023-2205418 GCA_037577145.1 Brachypetersius gabonensis | reverse complement strand
AGCAGTGTGTTGGGACGGTACCTAACGGAAGGTACCTCAGTGGTGACTGTGGCAGTCCTGGGATTCAAACCCACAACGTTCTGATTGCATGGATAATCCACTAACCACCAGTTCCCCAGAAGAAACTTCTCTTACCAGGAGCTGAACTCAGGCAGCCTGGGTGAAAACCAGGAATCCTAACTGCTAGATCATTTGAGAAATCTGAACTACAGCTCTGCTCCAGGTGAGCTCTGCTCCAAGGCTTAGGATTAGACAAAGAACGTGCCAATAGACAAATAAAAAGAAACTTGTATGACCAGACATATAAAGCCATAAGACTAGACAAAGACACAGGGAGACATAAGACTAGACGAAAACATGAAAATATGTACCAATACATAAAAATACATAAGACTAGCCAAATACACGACTAGACAATAACAAATGATTATGTCAAATTTGACAAAGACATATAAAGATATAACACTAGCCAAAGATATAAGATTAGGCAAAGACAAACGAAATGTAAGACTAGACTAAGACACACGAATACATAAGATTAGACAAAGACAAAAAAAGACATAAGACTGGACAAAGAGTAGCCAAAGACAAACTTTGTGAAATGCCTCTGTGCATTTATCCCATTCACCAAGTGGCAGCCTGGACCACAGTGTGGGGTAGCTCAGTGGCAGCCTGGCTGTGCTAGGGCTTCCAATTGCCCACAAGCTTCCAATTGCAGGGACAACGTCCCTAACCACCATTCTGCTCCACAGGAGACTTCCCTACCTGGGTGAAAACCAAGATCACATGGGAAATCTGAATTAAAGCTCTGCTCCAGGTGAGGCTCGAACTCACAACCTCGGCATTGCTTTGCAACGTACTGTCATATAAGTACCGCGCGCTAACCGATTGCGCCACTGGAGCCCCCTGTGTCAAGATATAGGAATACATAAGACTATAAGCAAAAGACAAAAATCATATACTATGAGAAAGACCTAAGACTACATAACACTATCCTAAGACATAGGACAAGCAAATGTAAAAATGTAAGACCAGACAGACATGAGAAGACATGAGACTAGACAACGGCACATGGAGGCATTAAACTACACAAAGACAAAGAAATCTGAATGAAAGCTCTGCTCCAGATGAGGCTCAAACTCTCAACCTCAGCGTTGCTTCGCAATGTACTGCCATACCAGTACCATGCACTAACCGATTGCAGCGCTAGAGCAGTACACCTACAATGTGCAAGACTACACAAATACAAAAGACTACATAAGAGTAGCCAAATACATGACTAGACAAAGACAAATGATAATGTCAGATTTGACCAAGACATGTGAAGACATGAGACTAGACAAAGACACATGAAGATATAACACTAGCCAAAGATATAAGACTAGGCAAAGACAAATGAAATGTAAGACTGGACATGCTACTCCACAAGTCATTTTCCTTACCAGGAGCAGAACTCTTGCTGCCTGGGTGAAAACCTACCTGCTAGATCATATGGGAAATCTGCATTAAAGCACCGGATGCGGCTCTAACTCACAACCTTGGCATTGCTTTGCAACGTCTTGCCATATAAGTACCACACGCAAACCACTGGAGCGTCCTCTGGCAAGACATAAGAATATATAAGACTATCCTAAGATGTAGGCCAAGCAAAAGACAAAATATACTAAAGAATGACAAATGAAAATGTAAGACCAGACAGACATCAGTGGGCAGCCAGCTGGGACAGCACCTCATGGAAGGGTAGCTCAGTGGTGACCATGGCAGTCCTGGGATTCAAACCCACAACTTTCTGATTGCATAGATAACCCACTAACCACCAGTTCCCCTGAAGAAACATCCCTTACCAAGAGCATTTATCCCATTCATCGAGTGAAGTAATAGGCAGCCTGGACCACAGTGCCCAGGGAGCATTATGGGGGTTTCAGAACCTGCTAGATCAAAATCTCTGCTCCAGGTGGGACTGTAACTCACGACCTCAGCATTGCTTTGAAATGTACTGCCATATAAGTACCGCACGCTAACCTATTGCACCACCAGAGCTCCCGAGGCCCACATATAGGAATACATAAGACCAGCCTAAGATGTAAGACTTACAAAAGACATATACTTTGAGAAATAAGAATACATAAGACGAGCCAAATAAAGACTAGACAAGGACAAATTATGATGTCAAAGATATCACTAGCTAAACATAAAAGAATAGGCAAAGACCACTGTAATGTTAGGCTAGACTAAGACACACAACTACATGAGATTACACAAAGACAAAAGAAGACAAAAGACTAGACAAAGACATAAGACTGGACAAAGTCAAAAATAAGACAAAGACAAAAGAAGACATAAGACTAGCCAAAGACATAAGACTGGACAAAGTCAAAAATAAGACAAAGACAAAAGAAGACATAAGACTAGCCAAAGACATGAGACTAGCCAAGGAGAATTTAAAACCAGCCAGAGTGTCTTAAGACGTCGGCCAAACAAAAGACAAAATACATATACTTTGAGAATGACAAATAAAAATGTAAGACCAGACAGAGACATATGATGGACATGACTTGACAAAGACACAAGTAGATATAAGACTAGACAAAAACAAAATACCAGACAACAACATAAGACTAGACAAAGACCAGACAGACATATGAAGACGTAAAACAAGACAAATACAGTTTAGACAAATACTTTCTAAAATTGTTTCAAGACATTTGATAGCGACACTAGATTTTTAGCTCAGTAATAACGGATGTGAGTTTTACTCTGATTTCGATGTACAAGTGCGGTTACAAAACCAGATACAGATGAGCTGCTGGCAAAAAGCAATACATACTAAAGGTCATGTAGACTTTTCCATGATCAGATCACTGAAATTCTTATCAATGCTGTGAACAGATTCGTGGTCAAATCAGATTTTCCGCAGTTATCAGATTATTATGTGTGTGTTTATATATAACAGCATGGCATACACAGCCACTTCTGATTCTATAACAAACTATTGCTTTAGGACTGAAAGTTGATTTTAGCAAACTGTTTTTCTGCAGTTAGAACCACAGAACAGTAGCATGATAGCCATCACACACACACACACACACACACACACACACACACACACACACACACACACACACCGCGCGCGCGGTGCCTGTCGTGAAGGAGGAGGTGGAGGAGGAGAACTGGTGGGCCAAACCCGCTGCTTCCCCGCTTGTGCTGCACACAGCCCTCTCTTTCATTAAGGCCAGGCCTGCTGAAAGAAAAGCGCCCCTTCACTGCTCGCCAAACCGAGCCGGCCGCCAGCAACTGCTCCGCCGTGCTTGTTTTGTACCCATACAGGCTGCTGTGGAGGTTTAAAAGGGTGCAAGGGCTCCACGTTCCAGCATGTGTGTGTGTGTGTGTGTGTGTGTGTGTGTGTGTGTGTGTGTGGAGGGTTACTATTATCAGACATGCCTTGAGCTCCAGTGACGAATTAAAGCTAGGCCTTCAGTTCAGGGCATAAATATTGAACATTTATAGACTGAATGTCTCAGTAAAGTACAGTCTGATAGAACCCCTCCGATTAGGCGGCAGTCAGTGACCTAAAGTGACATTTTCCCACATGAACTTGATCCCCTGTAGGTCAAAATGTGATTGGTTGATTCCTCTGTTATTTACAAATGATGTTGGCGGCTTTATGTGACACATCAGGTTCAATCCACCACCTGAGGGCATAACCAACAGTAGAGCTTGGTTAACTATAGTATCTGTGGAGCAATGGAGCCCAATCCTGTACCAGTTTTGGAGGAGTAGGATTAGTACTTGACCTCATTTGTCTGTCTCCCAGGAGGAGAAATAAAAGCAGTGATTTAGGAAGAAATGCTGGATGAGCAGGTGACCGCAAACTTTTGGACAGAGAATTCAGGGCCTGATCTCAGGAAAGATGTGCGTGTGTCTATGGTGTGTACGTGTGTGCGTGTGTGGATTTGCTGTAATAACAAGATAAATCAGAAACATGTGCAGCTGTGTTCCTGTTACAGTGTGTGCTACTGAGGGCAGGTGCTGAGAGGTCTCACACAACACGGCAGGCATCTGGACAGACTGGACTACAGACATACAGACGCACACACGCAAACATTACAGATATTTAATTCAAATACATGTTTTGTGTAGGACAATGGACATGCACAGTAAACACACGCACTGCTCATTACTGCTGGAATATAGGGGCTTGGTTTGCTCAGACGTGATACATTCAATAAGTGCAATACTTGTATCATTCTTGACTTGTAAGTTGTGCTTCATTGTTGTCTGTCTGCAACTTCATGTTTGATGTCTGATGTTTATTGTCTATACTGTGTTCACTGTCTGTTCTTGTTTGCACCGTTAAGTAGACCTGGCCTTAAAGAAAGAGTAGTCCTGATTAGGGACTGATCAGGAAAGTTTTTTGATTAGAAAAAAAATGAAATGCAATATTTCCATTCCAACATGTTTTTTTTTAAAGAATTTCCTTAAACGGAGTATTTAATGCCTCCCATAAAACATTTGAACCATTGAACATTGTTGAAAAAAAATGAAAGTATTTTTAAAATAATTTTAAATCTTAAATAATTGTAAACATAATTTAAATTATAGTAAGTTCTTAGCCAGAAAAAAATAAAAAAAGGAACCATCTATAACAGCAACACAGAAGATGAAGAAACAGCCCAGTGATTTTTTTGCCCTCTTCTCTGTGGCACTGGGTGAAGAGTTTTGGAAAAACGCAGTTTATTGCAGTTTAGTCAATAAATGCGATATGTATATTTTTTCACGATATGTATATTGCGCATGTTGATATCGCGATGACGGGAAATTTGCGATATATTGTGCAGCCCTAGTCCTGATATTTGATGTATCTGCTTTGTTTATAGTGTCCAGTCACTGGTAGGGTGGTTATAAAGCACCATAGATATCAGTAAATGTGTTGTATTGGAGCAGTTGTGAACTGAGGCACTTCATTTAGGCTGAGCAGCAACAAGTAGGCCATCAAGCTCAAACTAGGCATATCCTAAGTCATATCCTATCTTATCTTACTGGCTTAATGTATGGAAGTAAGGAGAATTTTTAAATATGTTTGAATGTTGGGTCTCCCTAATTTGAGCTTGATGGCCTACTCGTTGCTGCTCAGCCTAAATGAAGTGCTTCAGTTCTCAAAAGCCTATTTAAAAGTATTGGATCAGTTGGTGCTGGTATCAGCCAAGACACAGACTGTGAATATCGATTAGACAATAAATGGACAGGTTTGTCACAGCACAGCGTTAAATTGTTTTCTGCATTTAACAAATGATGCAGAAGGCCACCAGTGGCACAGCACCCCAGGGACAGTGTGTGAGGATGGTGCCATACTCAAGGGTACCTCAGTGGTGCCACTGGCAGTCCCGGGATTCAAACCTGTAGCCTTCCAGTCGCAGAAGCAGCTCCCTAAGCACCAGGCTACCAGTTGTGTCCACAACTGCTCCAATACAAAACATTTACTGACATCTAAGGTGCTTTATAATCACCATATCAGAGGCTGGACACTATAGACAAAGCAGATACATCAAATATTAGGACTAATGGAACGCCTTTTCTCCACAGTGCATAGTCTAAAATGCACATTGTCACATTTTTTGCATCACAGTTTGTGAATGCAACGTCACACCCCTACTCTCTTAGACCCACACTGCCTGCTGAGTGTGAGGAGAATCTAAGGGCACTACTTAGGGACCATGTGGAATGGAATGCACTCTAGTTTAATCTCGAAAGGTTTTCTATAATATTTGATCGGTTTGCAGTATAGACGTCTGCAAGCATTCACACTATTCGCTGATAGCAGTGCTTTAAACTCATTGTCTAATTAAGTATTTACAGTCTCGCAGCTGATTCAACTCATCAAGACCGTCTCTGAATCGGATTAGAACCTAATGAAGGGTCGTTGTAGATGGGCAGTTGTACACTTTTGTTGTGGATGTTGGGACCTCAGCCCTTGAAATACTCAGAAGTACATGTTTGTTTTTGCAGTGTTAGTGTTTTTTCTTCTTTTTTAAGTCCTAATTTGAAACTCTTTTTTACTTGGGGTTGACCCTTAAACACACACACACACACACACACACACACACACACACACACAGGCACCGACAGGGGCTCACGCACATATTTTATAATGAGACAGGCCTCCGCTAACAAGCGGTGACCCTAACGAGTGTGTGGACAGATCACAGCGGCCTGTCTGACACTGATTTGAGCCGAGGTAATGAGAATAATTAGAGAGAATGAAGAGAGAGAATTTGGCCTAGATTCTGGGCCCTGGACTCGTGGAGGAGAGGCAGTAGAGGCCGCTGTCTCTCTCTCTCATCCTGGGAATGCTGAGATATATAGGCGCAGTTCTCCATGGACTGATCCCGCCACTTTTCAAAACCCAGTTTTCGTTCCCTGTTAAAATCGGTTTTTTAACCACACTATTGTCCTACATCTTCCTTTATCTGTCTTTCTATCACACTTTTAGACTTCTTTTATTGATGTAGACCCTGGCAATGAAGTGTTTGAGGCCTGCTTAGAAAGTGATTACAGTTTAACAGATTTGTCAACAACATTGAGGTCACTAGAGTAAGATTACCTGGGACCTGGAGTGAGATAAAACTGATACTATCAGGTGGCTGGAGTGAAATTAAAGTGAGATTTTTTGGCGGCTTGAGTGAGACTAAAGTGAAATAATCAAGTGGCTTGAGAGCTATTAGAGTGAGATTATTAAGAGTGAGGTTAGAGTGAGATCAGGTGGCTGGAGTGAGACTAAAGTGAGATTATCAAGTAGCTGGAATGAGATTATATTGAGATTGTCAAATAGCTGGAGTGAGACAAGAGTTAGATTATGAAGTAGCTGGAGTGAGACTAGAGTGAGATTAGAGTGAGATTATCAAGTAGCTGGAGTGAGATTATAGTGAGATTATCAAGTAGCTGGAGTGAGACTAGAGTTAGATTATCAAGTAGCTGGAGTGAGACTAGAGTTAGATTATGAAGTAGCTGGAGTGAGACTAGAGTGAGATTAGAGTGAGATTATCAAGTAGCTGGAGTGAGATTATAGTGAGATTATCAAGTAGCTGGAGTGAGACTAGAGTTAGATTATCAAGTAGCTGGAGTGAGACTAGAGTTAGATTATCAAGTAGCTGGAGTGAGACTAGAGTGAGATTAGAGTGAGATTATCAAGTACCTGGAGTGAGATTATAGTGAGATTATCAAGCAGCTGGAGTGAGACTAGAGTTAGATTGTCAAGTAGCTGGAGTGAGACTAGCGTTAGATTATCAAGTAGCTGGAGTGAGAATAGAGTTAGATTATCAAGTAGCTGGAGTGAGAATAGAGTTAGATTAGAGTGAGATTAGCAAGTAGCTGGAGTGATATTATAGTGAGATTGTCAAGTAGCTGGAGTGAGACTAGAGTTAGATTTTCAAGTAGCTGGAGTGAGACTAGAGTGAGATTATAGTGAGATTGTCAAGTAGCTGGAGTGAGACTAGAGTTAGATTGTCAAGTAGCTGGAGTGAGACTAGAGTGAGATTATAGTGAGATTGTCAAGTAGCTGGAGTGATATTATAGTGAGATTGTCAAGTAGCTGGAGTGAGACTAGAGTTAGATTATCAAGTAGCTGGAGTGAGACTAAAGTGAGATTAGAGTGAAATGATCAAGAAGCAATTATTAAAATGAAATTATATTGAAATGATCAGATGGCCAAAGTGAGACTAGAGTGAGATTATCATGAAGTTGGAGTAAAATTATACTGAAATGATCAGATGACTGGAGTGAGTCCAGAGTGAGATCGTCAAGCATATGGCGTGAAATTTGAGTGATATTATCTGATGGCTGGAGTGAGATCAGAGTGATCTTTTCTATTGTCTTGAGTAAGATTAGGGTGAGATTATCAGGTGGGTGGAGTGAAAATAGAGTGAGAGGATCAGTCTTGCATGGACAAATGCGTATCCATTGACCCCAGTGCAGAGTCATTAGCTTACAGACCCTTATTCTTTAAACCAGGCTGTGCTGTACTGGTTATATATAAGCTGTCGCCATTAACTTGACTTTGTTTTCCCAATGGTAAAATCAAATCGTTACATTTCACTATTATGAATCATTCTGTCTCAGTAATAGCTCTCTGTCTGAAGCCCAAAGTGCGGTCATACACACTAATAATCCAGTCCACAGGAGATGCTCTCAGGCAGTAAGTGGGTGTATATTAGATATTGTTGTTGGAATGGAATGTACATCATGTCTCAGTCCCCTGGTGTGTACGCATGAGTGTGTGTGCGTGTGTTTGAGTGTGTGTGTATGAGAAAGAGAGGCCCAGCCGCTCTGTACTTAGGGGCTGTCTCTCTTCGTCTAGCTTTTCTGCAATGGAGCCCACTTCAAATCTGGACAGGAAACACACACTTGTGTATGATTGATGAAGAGAGTGCATGGAAAGAATCTGTGTATGTTTGTGTGTGTGTGTGTGTGTGTGTGTGTGTGTGTGTGTGTGTGTGTGTGTTTGTGTATGCCCATCACACACACACCTTAGCCATGTGCATATTGTGCTGGGGATAATGAGACTAAAGCGAGGATTTAAATGGTATTAGGACAATGGAAAGGAAAAAATCTTTGGATATTCAGATGGAAGATTGTTGACGCTGTTACAGATACAGACGCACGCACATGCACACACACACACACACACACACACACACACACACACACACACACACACACACACACCAACCCCCTATTGAAACGAGACATGTCTCTGTACCTTCTTACATCCCAAGCAACATAACAAATTAACCAGAGAAAGAGAGAGAGAGGACGAGAGTGAGAGAGAGAGAGAGAGGACCAGAGAGAGAGAGAGGGAGAGCGAGAGGGGGAGAGCGAGAGAGAGAGGGCACAAGAGAGAGAGAGCGGGAGAGAGGATAACCTCAATTTATCTTTAAGCCAATAAGGCACCTTGAGCTAAATTGAATTGAACTGAACTGTATGGAATCACATTAGTTTGAACTGAATCGAACTCAGTTGACATAAATCAAATTTAACTGATATTAACCTGAACTAAACTGAATTGAAATATTTAAGCTGAATTGAACTGAACTGGACTTAGTTGGTCTGAACTGAACTGGAATGTACTGAATTGGACTACCAGTAATTTCGGGTGGCATGGTGGTGCAAGTTAAAAGCTCGGTTCGGTTCCCGGATGGGACGGTCGGGGTGGGGTTGAGTTAGCATGTTCTGCCTGTGTCTGCACGGATCAACACATCTGTGTTTTTTAGTTTTCTTGCTTTTGTCAATAATTGCTTTGGAATGCAGTTTATTCACACAGAAGTGATGCACATAAAGCAAATTCAGTTCCTTACTGTTTCCAGTGTACAGTTTTTGAGAACTGGAAAGGTGATGTTACAACACAAGTGGCACATTCATCCAAATGTTGGATCTGGAAATGGATCTCATCCGGGGTCCTGAGTCCAAGATAGCATAACTGGCATCCCTGTTTCTGGGTGTGGAGAAGGACCTGCTCTCTCTACCCATTACTCAGAGTGATGCTGACCCACACAAATTGGCAGTTAGTGTTCTCCTCCAAGCGTGTTGAGCTGTCCAGTGATGTTGCATTAGTGGCTTCTCATGTCTTGAAGGAAGCGAGTCCTGGCCTTCAGATTCCCGGCTTGGTAACATCAGGGAAATCCTAGCAAGTGGGCGAGAGTTGGCCACACATGAGCTGAAAAATGGGTTCAAATGTTGGTATAGAATAAACCGAAGATAATGTTCAATGTAAAACTTTTTAGCTTCTGATTTGGTCTTTACTATTCATTACCATTGCTGTGCTTATTCATACCTCAGGCAGTCTGAATATAACTAGCGTAATAGAGGCTGTAATGAATCTGATTTAGAGTGACTGTGATGTGGTAAGGAGAGGGTTAAAAGTACAGGAGAGGAGAATGAGAAGAGAGGAGTGTGTGTGTGTGTGTGTTGGGTGGGGGGTTAGAGCTGGTCTTGATAGACTCCAGATGTGACTGTGAGATAAACTCAAGGCAAAGGGGTACTTGTGTGTGTGTGTGTATGTGTTTGTGTATGTGTGTGTGTGTGTGTGTGTGTGTGTGTGTGTGTGTGTGTGTGTGTGTGGAGGGGTGTGTTTGTATTGCAAGCTCATTGCGATCGTGTCTTCTGGGCAGCTAGGAAAGCGACAGGCAGGATAGGGCTGGAGATAAAGCGGCCGATCATGCGAGAAGGAAAAAAAACAACCGTAAAGAGAAGAAGGTGAACTTTTGAAACTTTTTTTTTTAAAAGGGAGTTTTTAGTTCCCGCCACATCCGTCAACCTCGAGCTGAACCGAATTTCAATTTGTGTTTTTCTTTTTCGCTTTTTTTTTCCTGAATGAAGTGTTTTTTATTTTGCATCTGCGTTTCCTTCCCTGACTTCCACAAGAAATCCTTTTCACTTTGCTCCCCTTTGACCTCTCCATGCAAGTCTCTCTCTCTCTCTCTCTCTTTCTCTCTGCAAGCTGTGGTCCACTCACTGGGTGAATATTCACAAATAGGCTGCCTTTTTCCCGCCATTCACTCATTTTCTGATATTCTGTGTGCACTGTTGTGTTGTTGGCCAGATGCTTCTCTGTAGTCAATGCTGGCCCAGTCTCAACCTCTTTGGGTCTGCTGAGCTCATACAGATGATCTAGGCCTATCACTCAGTCCTGCTTGTTTGCTAATAAAACTGGATTTTAGTTTATTTATTTATTGTCTCTGCACAAATCTTTACTGTTAGTTAGTTTGGAAACGGAGGAAGGCGTCAAACTTTCCCCAGACCATAACACACTTTCAAAAGTGGACTTCAGGCTGGGCAGTGAAGAGCCAGTTTATAAGGGTGCAGCGAATGAGGCAATGGGGAAAATGAGGATAGCCTCAAATATTAAGCCAGTGTGCTCAAACATACACACGTATACACAGCTAGGAGCAACTTGGCCTTGGAACAAAAAATGCCACTAAAAGGAGCAGCAAATTTCATTAAGTTATAAGCTGTTTTATTACAGAAATGATCCTGTCACAGCGAAGAGGCTTTCTATTTATACTGTAAGCACCTGGTGAAGACAGAAAGGGCGTATCTAGTGAGGAAAGTTACACTACACTATATTTGCTTTTCAAGTAGTTCTCCAAGGCTCTATATTTGGTCCACTTAAGTTTTCATGAGACGCCAAACCGCAAGATACTATAATCAATTTCAGCTGCATTGAAGATGGTCATAAAAAGGGCAACATGTTTGTTTGTTTGAGTATGTTCTATCATCATATTTTCCCTATTTTGTGGGACAGGCCACCAGTTGAGGTCCAGCATCTGAGTCTGATAGTTATTCTTGGCATCAAATATTCCCACTGCAATCAAAAGACCCCAGAGAAAGGTATAATCAAAAAGAACCAGGAAAATACAACTTTCCCTGCAGTATTTAAGTGTGGCGCTATTTTGAATATGAGTGTACTAGCAAGTCTCTGGAAATTACAGCATAGCTTGGCCAAGAAACGTCTCTGTTGCTGGACACTACATGTGTATTTAATTCGGCTTCTTCGAATATGAAACTTCATGCAACAGAACCATAAATAACCTCCCAGATACACAACCTGCCAGTCCCATTTGTCACAGACTGCAGCACAGACGTGGAACGCAACACACTGCCAGATTATGATTGATTTGTGAATGACTTCTCAAAATAGGTTGGGCACTTGTGGGATTTCACAGTGTTGTGCATGCCAGCCAAAACAGCATATGTAGCATACCAACCAATGACTATTTGCTTTCTAGCAGAAGTACTCAGTACTTGCAGAACTCAGGGGAACTCAGGCATTAGCAAAACAACTGCAGGCAAAATCCAGACCTGTTTGATTTATAATTCGCAACTTCATTCATTCATATAATTCGCAGAAAATCAATTCATTGCTGATAGTGGACTGTGGTTTGGACTGATGATAACTGTAAATTGATTCCAATCTGATCTAATTCACTGTCTCAAGTACGAATGCCTGGTCATCATAAATGGAACACAGCAAAATATAATTGTAACATAAAGTTTCAGCAGATGTGGTAATAATTCATGACCGCTTGGTCCAGAGGCCACTACCACCCTGTAATCAGTTAATAATCAGTTGTTAGAAAAGATAACTTTCTAAATCTAATAGAAGTTTCGAATCAAATATAATCTGATCTAATTGGCCACTTCAAGTGTGACTGCTTGGTCCTCAAAATTGGAATTAAAAGAAAAACAAAGTTTTAGCTGATCTGCAAATGCTCTGCAAATAACCTGTGATTTATATAACAACTGTACATTTAGTCTAATGTATCTGTATCTAATCTAATCTAACCTGATCCGCTACTTGGTCACCATGAATACGTTTCTACAGACCTGCTAATAATCTGCTAATACTTGGCTAAATAGCTGTTGTGTGGCTAGATAACAACTGTAAGTGTAATCTAGTCTAATCTGGTCAACTTCAAATGTTACGGGCTGGTCGTTATAACTGGAATTCAAGGAAACAGAGTTGTAGTCAAAAGCACGCGAAGCTGATCAGACCTGTTTTAGTCTACAGCCTAAAAATTAGCCGTAGAAAAGTGCTAATCCCCTAATATGTAGCTAATAACCTGCCCTTTGGGTGAGGAACTACCCTAATCTCCTCTAGAAAGTGCAAAGGCTTCTGTTTGCGTTTGCCAGTTTGTGATGGATGTGATTGATTGGTTGTAAACTATACAAATAATCTGAGGGAGGAGAAGGAAAGCAGGAAATTAGCTGTAAAAACAAAAGGCAGGCGAACGCAGCTTTCCTGTTTGGGTAAGGGAGTACATTTGGGGTGCAGAGGTAGAAGGACCCCATTGTGTGTGTGTGTGTGTGTGTGTGCGTGTGTGTGTGTGTGTGTGTGTGTGTGTGTGTGTGTGTGTGAGATTTGGGCATTACACAGAGCGGTTTCTGCTCCTGAGTGCCTCCCTGTTCGGCCTGCACGGGAAAAGCAGGGGGGAAAAAAAGAGAAAAAGGAAACTGTAAAAATAAACGAGTGAGGGCCTGCAGACAGGAAATGACACGCAGCACAAAAATGGCCTCCACCGGCCTCACGTACGCGCGCGCGCACACACACACACACACACACACACACATATACACACACACACACACACACACACACACACACACACTCTCTCTCTCTCTCATTTTCACTCTCTCCTTCTCTCTCCCCTTCTTTTTCCCTCTCTCTCTCTCTCTCTCTCTCTCTCTCACACACACACACACACTCTCTCTCTCTCTGTCTTCACCTCTCCCAGGTCACAGTGGGAGCAGAGTCTCTCCTCTCTCTCCCTCTCCCTCTCTCTTTCTGTCTCTCTCTCTGTCTCTACCTCTCCCAGGTCACAGTGGGAGCAGGGTCTCTACTTT
>JBBJLR010000018.1:2174331-2191923 GCA_037577145.1 Brachypetersius gabonensis | reverse complement strand
GGGGGGGGGGGTAAAATATGAGGACAAGACACAGAGCAGTCATGCTACATGCTGCAGCAGCTTCTTCTTCTTCGTTTTTCCGCATTAGACTGAATCCGCGAATGCTGATCTGCATAAAACTGAGGGTTAACTGTATATACGCTAGATTTAAATACTATAGATAAATGAAATCCACTGCTACGGATGGTGGTTGTGTGTTATTATTTGTATGTTATTGCACTGTAGACATCAGTAGTACATAAGCAATAAGATATATTTCACATATATTGTACGTAAAGAAGTGAATGCTTTCCACTTTTTTTGGAAGTTTCCCTTCAGCCAAAGTGCACATTTTACTTCTAGTCTAGAGTTGATACATATTTATATGTTTCCTTCTTATACTCTGTAAAAGTTGGAGCCACGCCTTCTCGCCTCAATGTATGTACAGAGAAGACATTAAAGTTCACTTTGAATATGACTTTGACTGTACAGTCAGACTTTTGGCTGTCAAGCCGAATCTGGGGTCTAGTGCAAAAAATATGCTATTTTTTAAGAGCAGACTCCCATCCTGGATTAGCTCCTCGCTCTGAGGCGTTTGATAAATACGACGGAAAGTATGCGCACGCATCTGATCCGTGAGGTTAATTCCCAGCTGTGGTTTAACTCATATAAGAGCAAAAGCTGCTTCTTTGTCAGGTGTGACGTGTTAATCCTGTAATGTGACTGTGGAGGATATGGCTGATATCTAGCCCAGTCTCCTGAGCTGTTAGAGAGCGAAAGTGTACACGCCTGATAGATCACCCTGGAACCGCTCGCAAGGTCACCAAAGAGCACCAATGATGCTAGACGTCCAAAGATGAATTCATCACGTGGACTCCAGACACGCGTGCGTTTATTTGGCCGTGTTTTTGTGTTCAGGAGACATTCGGCATTCTTTATGCAGACTAACATCATCTTTAATGTAAAAAAATACTGCAACATTTTAACATTTAGTTAATGAAGTCCGTTTTTGAAATGAATTAACACCAAGTAAAGCCTCATTAATAGAAAGAAGGGCTTGGGGTCATACAGTTCATAAATTCCTCTGGCTTCTTTGCTCCCAAATTTGTTACATTTTTATTTCGTTTTTAACCTCGTGCTCATCCTGAATGGGCCAGATTAACACATTAAGCACGCAAGAACATTTCCAGTACTTTTTATTACATATTACTTTTCATTAAGCTGCAATAAACAGCTTTATTGTCACTTCAGTGGGCCAGACTACTGCACTAAAACAAAAAAAACAGCTGCCTATTTAAATAGCATCAGTCAAATAAAGTGCTGTGCAAGAGGTGACTGGCTATTAAGCACAATGTATCTTGCATAATGATGCCACAACGCTCTGGAACAGGTGTCTTAGAGGCTGTTAATTCTTTTTTATTTGTTCAGTCTGTTTTACCATATGAAGATATTAATAATGTGAGGCAGGTCGGTCTGGTAATGCCGTATTTGAATGTTGCACCTGAGCCTAAACATTGTATCATAATTATGTATGACTAAAATTTGAGATGCCAATTTTGGCCCTTTAAACCAAAACTAATGTTATTTATTATTGTGACTTAAACACTGGAAAATACAGGGAATAATTTTATATTGTTACTGCCTCATATTTCCAATACAGTGACTTCACAGGAGAAGGTAAAAACATTCAATATTAGTTATTGTGAAAAGTTTTTAAGTGATTTTGGATAATTTCTGTGGATCTATTATGACGTTTTGATGCAGTGTAAGGGGCAGCTGGCATTCTCAGATTGTTCTGACAGCAACAACATGTTCATTTGACACTTCTGTATCAGCACTGGGCCAGAATCACTGAATCAGATGTTGGAAAAAGCCTAAACTATCATTTAAATGCTTAACTGAACTATCTGTTCCTTACACTGTGCACCTCATAGGACCCAAATAGTGTATAATATAGTATAAGTCTAAAAAAGAGCCTTTGGCGATTCTGATGTATCTGCAGAATTTCATAATAGACAAGCTTTGGGTATATGAGTATATAAACAAAAATTTTATAACGTACAAAGCACACTAAGCACACTGAAACTGCAGACTAATGTATTATTAAAAGCTTAAATAGAAAATGTAGCATTGGATTGGTATCGATATTGGCAGATACTCCAGGTTGTGTATTAGTATCGGATTTGAAAAAGGTGGTATCATCCCACCTCTACACCAGAGTTTTGTTGCATGTTTTGTAGAAATCATGTGGCTTTTTATTGCTATTCATTTGTTTCAAATCATGTGATTAAAGAGTAGACGCCTAGGCCTGTGTGACCTAGTAGGTAGGGTTCTTACCTCTGGACCAAAAGGTCAGGGGTTCGAATCCTACCTTCAGCACACCACCACTACCTTAACCCCAAGCTGCTCTAGGGAGACTGCCCCCTGTTGTTAGGGAATTCTGCTAAATGCTGTAAATATGTTGATATTGACCAGTATATGATTATGTAATCTTTCTGTTCTTTGTGTTGCATGAATAAATGTTGTTTGATGTCACTGTGTCACTCTGCATGTTGTCGAAATGACAGTGAGCCTAGTTGATTTGACTTGATGATCAGTGCCGATAATGTGCTCTTCCTGCCCCCAACAGGAACTTTGACTCGGAGTTTTTATCCTGCGACTGCGGCCTGCGGTGGGTGCCCGGTTTCTTCCACTCCAGCTCAGCCCGGCTTGGTGACGAGACTCTCTGCGCGTATCCAAGAAAGTTCCAGAACAGGCCGCTGCGAGAGCTGCGAGAGACTGACCTGAGCTGCGGTGAGAAAAAGACACATACAAGCGAAAGAGACATACATGCTCAAACGCCAACATGGACACTATATACTATATATACACACACACACACCCAAGAGAAACAAGGGAAATATGCTTGGCTCCAGAGCACCAGGACAGGGAGGGAAGATTAAATCCCGAGAAAGTGTAGATTTACCCGAAATTAAAGCTCCCGGATTCCGAAAGGTAAAAAAAAAAAGAAGAAGAAATTCAGGCATTGCTTTGAAAATTCGGCTGCTTTCTCTGGAAGTCCCAGCTCCCTCAGTCTCTGCGGTGTTCTGGCTGCTCAGTGGAATTCGGTTCAAATCCCATCTGGCCTGATGCAAACATCTTCCATTTTCCTTGCTCATCATTCCGGGCGCCTTCTTCTGCCGCTGGGGGTCCGATTCAGTTTCCCCGCGGCGGATAGCCAGGCCTCGGCTGATCCCGCTGTGGGATATGCGCTGGGGGTGTTTTTTTTCAGGCGGCGTCTCAGGGCCTCAAACCAGACTCCCCATTGCTGTTTCAATATCAGCTCATGTCACCATTCCTTCCTCCGCGACTCTCGAAACATATTTGTGTTGGCAAGTGACGGATAGAGCCGACTGTCTATGACTAATTCCGCTGCGGTCTGCTGTTATGAATAGAGGGTCCCTGCCAATATCCCAAAAGCCGCTAAACGTCTCTGATTCAGCCAGGCTCTCTCTCACAACTAATCTGATGGGGCTGACTGATGACAGGGCAACAAAACACCCAGAGAAAATGACTGCGCCTCGCCCCCTGCTACTAGCATAAGAGGGGGAATGGAACCAAATGTATTCGGGTTATTACCCAAGCAGATAGCTAATAGGCTCCTCGGTTAGGATTTTGCAAGGCCCACAAATATGATATTTCATATCTGCCGGACAAAGAATAACACCAGGGTGTCATCCTCTTACGCACAGCAACCACATCAGTGTGAAATATTACATTAATAAAACCATTTTCCTTCAGGTTACACGCACTCTAGCCTACTTAAAAACAGCTATTTAAAAAAAAGAAATAGTTGAATTTTAATGAAAGATCAGTCTAACAGTGTATACTGTTATAGTTTTTTACTACATACTATATCAGGTCAGTATACAGTCCTGTGCAAACAGCACCTATGATATTTAAAACTGTTAAAATGAGCAGCGCTTGTTTTTTTCACGTTAATATAACAAAATATATTAAATAAAACTAAAAAGAATAAATATGAAACATTTTAAAATAAACAGCGACTTTATGTTCAGTATATGAATGTGTTTCTTGTGGAAGTCAAGTGTAGTTTCATCCGTTTGACTGCATTAAAGTATATCAGGAGCTGCTGATGGAGTTTTACTAATCCAAACAAGGGCTGGAGGAACCGAGGTGGAACCTGGAACCGAACCTGTGTTCTCCTCACCAGCTCACACAGTATCAACTACTTTTATACAAAGCACATTTTGATACTGCTTTGTAGTTTGCATTTATTTTAACTTTACCTTTGCTGGCAGAAAGACATTTTATCACACGCTGAGGAATAATGACTTTAAACAGTTTACATAAGTGCCTGAGACTTTTGCACAGCTGTGCAAATTGGTCCAAAAACTGTAATAACAGATACGCAATATATACTTGATCCTCAATAAGCAGAAATGTGTAAACGAGTTATAACTAATACACCATTAGTTGTGTAATGCAATATTCTGTAGCACAGCATTATATCATCCAGCTTCATCATCCATCCATCTATCCATCCCTCTATCCATCCCTCTATCCATCCCGTATCTGAACCGCTTCCCTTATCCTGGGTGTGTATTTTTGTTTATCACTAAAACATCCAGCAAACGTTTTTGTACATCATACATCCACTGGGGTGTCACCCAATCCTGACTGCAAGTCAGAGAAAAGAAGCCAAACTGTAGCCATAAGTGTTTAGAAAGCCAGTGAGCTACCTTTGCTAACTTAGCTGGTAGCTTATCATTTTCCTCATCTGGTCCCATGGTGGCACAGTGGGTAGCACTGTTGCCTCACACCTCCAGGATTGGGGGGTTGAATCCAGGTCCCGGTCTTGTGTGTGTGGAGTTTGCATGTTCTCCTCGTGGTGGTGGGAGTTTCCTCCGCGCTCTCCAGGTTTCTCCCACAGTCCTAAGACCTGGGGCCAGTTTCACTAAAGTAGTTTAGACTGGTCTATGGGGTAAGATTGGTCTAAAGTTGGTCTATAGACCAGTCTAATGCAAGTAAGTCACAAAGGTTTAGACCAACTCATTTTACACTTAAAATAAGGCTTACATAGGGCTTACGTGCCATGTCACCATGTTAACAGCAGAAAAGAGCAAAAAAACCAGAGGAAGAGATGCTCATAATTCATAGTTTGCTGGTGAATGTATGGAGAGAGCTGTAAGACGGGAAAGAGTTAAAATCTTTTTTGAACCACAACAACATCCCTGATGACATCGGGATTTACATCGTTAACGGATGGTAATCCTTTTCCAAACAGTGTTTTTCTTTTTGTCGTTGCATTCTTCACTAAATTTCCCAAGTAAAAGGTCTTTGAAGGTGTTGAAAAGAGTCTTAAAATACCCACAATTCTTTGCAGCATAGTACTACTTAAGAGAGTCGGGGTCTTAACTGCTTTGTACAACAGTTTTATTTAGACGTTTATGTCAAGTCTGACTATATCCTATATCTAAATTGTAGTCGCAGTCTATCTGGAAAACCGGCCCCTGAGCGTCAGGTGAACTGGGGATTCTGAATTCACCGTAGGTGTGAGTGTGTGAGCGAATGGGGTGTGTGTGTGCCCTGCGGTAGGCTAATACCATGCCCAGGGTGAGTCCCTGCCTTGCATCGTAGATTCAAGATTCAAGAGAGATTTATTGTCAATAACACAGTACACACTACACAATACACAATATTCCCTTTCACACAAGCCCCTCCCCCCATGGTGCATTCTGTCTAAGAAATAAATATAAATATAAGAATATAAAAACTAGGATCAAATATAACCCATAAATATAAAGCTAGTCCTTACTCGTAAATACTAATCTAAACTAAAGTTTCTATTTTAATTATTCTATTTTAACCAACTATTGTACAATAAACAGAGACAGGACAATAGACATTACAAAAGTGAACGTGTGCAAGTGGTTCAAGGAGAATGTGAGTTTCGAGTTATTGCCAGGAATATTAGACAAGGCAAGACAGAATTGTGCAAATTGTACTGGTGCAAATGTAGCATGAGGTCGACAATATGAAGTGTGTTGTGCAACAGTCCCATCTGTGTGTCTTTTGTGTTAGTTAGGTATTTGTTCCCCGGGATAGGCTCCAGGTACCTGTGCCCCAGGGAGGATCAAGTTGTTACAGAATATCAAAGAATGAGTTTCCTCATCTGTGGAGTCACATCAGTAGTTTGAGTCCATTTTCTCTATTGAGTAATGATGACTTGACTTACTCTATGACTACAGTTCACATTTCTGCACTCGACTCGCAGATTTTTATTCTAGTCAATCATTGGAAAGTTGTTGCGTGAACAACTATAAGTGATAAGATGAGAGAATCTGTAACAGTGCATGTCTGAATCCTATTAACTGGTTGTGTGGTGATACAGAGTCAAAATCTAGTCCTTTAACTCACTTTTTAACGGTTTGCATCCCACTGGTTGTCACTTAGTTGGCCTTTTGTAGGTCAGTATAATAAATGTAGGTCAGATTAATACAAATATTTTCTGGCTAATAGACGTAAAGAATATTGAGTGGATTTTCTGAGTAACATCCAAATATAAAAAGTCTCAGTGTGTGCAGAAACGTTGGACTGATGGAGTGGAGTGTATATGGGCTGCAGTTAGATATCTGTGTCCCTGCAGCAACAGCAGCTGTCTGCCTTATATCTGCATTCATCAGCTGAAGAAAAAACATCTAAACAACCTGAAAACATGCAAAAATTGCATGCTACCATCTTTAGAAGGGTTTTTCTTAGTACTGAAACCAGAAACTCTTACTCTAGAGACCGCAGCACTGCTGCAGGATACGCATAGGCTGTGGCGATGGTTAAATGTTTTATTTTGCCTCCAGTTTAATCCTTTAATACTTTAACTGGCTGACTGTGCATTTATTCCTTTTCCAGAAGGTCCTTTGGAGCTGCACACACACTCTTTGTTGCCCTCCCTGCGTCAAGTTGTGTTTAAAGGGGACAGGCTGCCTTTCCATTGTACTGCCGCCCTGGTGGACAAAATTACGACTTTGCACTGGCTCCATAAAGGCCGACTAGTCTCGAATAATCCTGAGCGAGGAATTCATCTAGAGGGGAGCGTGCTCCACGACTGCACCTTCATCACCAGGTAACGACTCAGGAAGCTAAAGTGGAACTAAAATGGGGACACAATGTGACAGTGTAATCTCTGTCAAAAATATACACTATATGGACAAAAGTAATGGGACACAAAGTTAAAATACATAAACTTTAATATGGAGTTGGTCCGTCTTTGTAGCTAACAGCTTCCACTCTTCTTGGAAGGCTTTCAACAAGATTTTGGGGTTCCATTTCAATTTGTGTCCATTTATTCTGTAGGGCATTAATGAGGTCAGACACTGATGTTGCATGAGAAAGTCTGGATCGCAATCTCTGTTCCAGTTCATCCCAAAGGTGCTGGATGGGGTTGAGGTCAGAGTTCTGTGTGGCCGGTCAAGTTAATCCATGCCATTGCATGTCTTTATGGAGCTCGCTTTGTGCACTGGGTCACAGTCATGCTGAAAAGGTTCTTCTCCAAACTGGGTCCACAAAGTTGTAAGCATGCTGTTGTCCGAAATGTCTTGGTCTGCTGAAGCATTAAGTAAAGGGGTGACTCAAATTCATTAATTAATTGTGTCCCAAATATTGTGTCCCGATACTTTTGTCCATCTAGTGTACTAGTAGAAAAATCTATTTTTTGAGTTTACCAGAAGATAATGAAACAACAAAATTACATTAACGTTCTCAATGTTTTTTCCCCGCAGTGAGTTGATTCTCTCGAACATGAAGGTTGAGGCCAGTGGAGAATGGGAGTGTGTGGTGTCCACAGGCCGAGGAAACGCTTCGCGTAGCGTGGAGATTGTAGTTCTTGAGAACAGCGCCACCTTCTGCCCTGAACAGAGAGTGACCAATAACAGAGGAGAGTTCAGGTTAGGAGGACTAGATCAACATCTCATAACAGTATTGACTTTGTAGTTGGGGGCGGCTGGTGGCCTGGTGGTTAGCGATCCGGGTTAAATGCAGAGAAAGAAGTTCTCACTGTGCACTGTGGTGTGTTTACCCGTGACAAATAGTTCACTTTCATTTTAGTTTTAGTGGTTACATAAAATGTGCCAAAATTTCTGACCATGGAAAATATCTGTGTCTAGGTGGCCGAGAACACTGGCGGGAATCACTTCATATCAGTACTGCCTACAGCTGCGTTACCCATCCACTGCTATAGGAGGCGGTGTGGAGCAGAAAAGGGCATCTCGCTACTGCGATCGCTCTGGACGCTGGGAGGAAGGAGACTACTCTCAGTGCCTCTACACCAATGACATCACCAATGTTCTCCATACTTTCATACTGGTAATGCATCACAAGTGTCCCCCATTATTTCATACTGGCAAAGCAGTAACCCCTCAGTTTTACGTGGATCAGCACTTGCGGATTCAGTCTAATGCAGATTTTTTTCTGAGAACCGAACTGCTGGGGTGGTGGCGGTAATACACTGTGACAAGTTGTCAACCGCCATAAAAAGACGAAGAAGAAGCTGCTGCAGCATGTAGCATGATTTGTGCTCCATGTCTTGTCCTTGTATTTTAGTGTTTTAACCCCCACACCCAATTTTCAACAGTTATCTCAGTTTATTTAGTATTAGTAAGATGTGCCTTGTCTAAACATGTGGGTAGAGAGAGTTATTTCAACCTTTCTTTTGTGTGCAAATGCTAACCGCTAATGAAGTTTTCTGATTCTGATTATTTATTTACCTTTACATTTTTAAACTGAGTTTAAAATGGAATTAAAGTGTTCTGGGAGCATATTTGGGGAAATATTTAGGATTTACATTAGAAAAATAGGCATTTTTAGGCATGCTCATGGAACGTAACTCCTGCGAAAAACGGGGGATTACTGTACTTGACCAGTGTCTCATATTTCCAAATCATACAATCATACATAACTGTTGAGCTTGCGACTTTCATAGTGGTATTCTTTCCTCTTTTATTACTCCAGCCCATCTCTTCTTACCCCTCCTCCAATAACGAGTCCATTATTGCACTGAACTGCGTTTGGAAATCAAAACATCCTTATTTACTCCTAATCCTATATCAAATCACCTTTAACTTTCTTCTCTCTATTCCCTTTTTGTGTTTTTGTGCTGCAGATGCCCATCAATGCCTCCAATGCTGTGACGCTGGCCCATCAGGTTAGGTCATACACCCTGGAGGCCGCAGGCTTCAAAGATACAGTGGATGTTCTCTATGTGGCACAGATGATGGAGAAATTCATGGAGTATGTCAAACAGCTACGTGAGGTAGAGTCTGTTCATACATCGTTCTTACACGTTTTGAGTTTTCCACTGTACAACATACAAACTGTATATAAGTTTATAGAACTCACAATAATTAAGACAATTAGTTGAGGAACTTACAGTTTTAGTATTAGTTACACACATATATTTTAATATAATTTCTCTGACATTTACATTTACAGCATTTGGCAGATGCTCTTATTCTAAGAAACATATATATGTGCTTTGTAGTTCACAATGAAACATGTTCCTCATACTAGCAAATTAAAAGCAGCTAGGAGACTACGACTCTGCCCGAGAAGCAGTTAGTACTCCTCTAGGGACCTATCTGATTGAGAAAGATGGCACAAAGTTTCAGCTGAAGTTTCAACCTGTAAAATTTATTTCCATCCATTAATTCAGTATGACTTAACATTTTTACAAGAACTTTTATTGGACTGCTCTTTAAGTAACAATCAGCTACCAAAAATGCACCCAAACCTCACCATGAGCAGAATGATGACAACCAAAACACAGCGTAGGTCATTCAAGTTTGAAAACATGGGTCTAGACTGCACAGTATTCTAAAACAGTGATTATAGTCACATGCCGCATATTAAAATAACATTTGAAATACATCTGGTGAACCCATCATGTGGTTGAAGGTTAGAATGTGTTATTTTGACCAAAATAAGTCTTGAGGTGCTGTTGGTTTTCCAGCTGTCAGAAGTGCTGGTGGAGATGGGCAGTAACCTGATGCAGGTGGATGATCGAGTCCTGTCCCAGGCTCAGAGGGAAGAGAGAGCCTGCAGCTCCATCGTCCATTCTCTGGAGACCCTGGCCTGGCCACAGCTCCACCTCAATGCCCAGGACCTCTCCATGGTAAGTTACACTGTAGGACCGTATTGACTAGTCAGCAATGTTTCGTTTTAATAGGTTTGCGTCTTTCATTCATTATTAATATTACTAGTGTTAATATTTAATTAATATTATATTTATATTCAGAAGGTTCGAATCCCTTGTTGTAGGTTCGAATCCCAGCAGTGCTAGTGTCATTACTGAGGTGCTATCCCGGCACCCTGCTCCCCGCCTTGGTGGCTGCCCTCCGCATCACTTGGGGAATAGATTAAATAGATAGAATTTTACACGGTTCACACAGTGCTGTGTTCATGTATGACTGTAAGGGGCCACTTTACTTTACTTTAATAGTATATTTGGGAGAAACCCATTCAAAGCATTATGTGAATTATCTTTGCATGTGCAATAGTCTTACAATGTGCAAAATCATGTGCAATCAAGTTCTATTATTATGTGCTATAGTCTTTCTATGTGAAACATCACTACTTATGTCGATAAACTCCCAACCACCATTTGGTCAGCTGGTAGCCTAGTGGTTACGGCATTCGTCCTGCGATAAGAAAGTCCGGATTCGATTCCCAAGACTGCTGAGGTACCCTAAGCAAGGTACCGTCCCCACACACTGCTTTCCGGGCTGCCCACTGCTTCACTGTGGTGTGTCCACGTATGACAAAATCTTCACTTTCATATGTGTTACTAATAATTCACTTAACTGTACGTTATTTATCTACGGTGTTTCTACCCCAGTAATTTTGTATATACCATAGTGTATTTCATATTGAGTATTTTAGTGCACTGATTTAGACTTTGTGTTACACTGTTCCTGTCTCTGTGTTTCTCTGTGACATAAGGAAATCCAATTCTGATCCAAAGTCCAAAACTCAATGGATGTTCAATGGATGGAATTAACTGAACGATTTCTCCTTGTATTTCCCTCAGTCGGACAACGTTAATATTGTGGAGCCATGTTGACCATATTCTAGACTTTCTGGTAATGTGTAGGAGTCCTAAGCAAGGAAGGACTGTGTTTATTCTCCCAGAGTGCAATGCTGTGTGGCCTTAGGGCCAGTTATTGACTGCAGAACAATTGTTGCATTCAGTCGCTAGCGTGGGGGTTAGCAGGGCTCCCCGCTTTTTGTACTGGCCTTGCTGTGGGGCAAGTCCTGCCACAATAAACCAAGCTGAAGCTCGGTCCATCTTACAAAAGAAATAACATTTTGATGGCTACTGTATGAAATTGGGATGCTTTACGGTCAATAAAGCGAGGGCCTTTATGCTCTTGGGCTGAGCATGATCTGTTCGTTTTGTCCTTTTTTGCAAGTTTCCAAAATGTAAAATGAGTCAGAATTATTATGTATTCAGAAATACTGATAAATACTTTACAGTAAGACCATCCTTAGTTTATAAATTATTATGATCAGGTTACAAATAAGCAGTTATAACTGTTGTTATACATTAATGTAGACTCACTATTTGGCAAGATCTGGTGTTTTAATGGCAGCAGCATGTTAACAAAGACCTGATGAAGTTGACAGTTCCACATTCTGCCTGAGAGACAAGATAAACTCAGCAATCAGCAAGATCTAAAATCTCGCCAAATAACGAGTCTGCAGCAATGTAATAACTGTAATAACTTATTAATAACTGCTTATTAATGAGCTATAAACATCTGTAACCTAAATAACAGCCTGATTATAAACCATTTATAAGCCCTTTATAAGGCTGGTAAAACGTTAACAATACTTCAACATCGCCTTGTTTTACCTGCAGAAGTCTCGGAACATCGCGATGGAAGCTCACCTGATTCGCCCCGCTAAGTTCACCGGCATGAGCTGCACGGCCTATCAGAAACGTGAAAGCTCCGGAGCCGCTTCTGGCTTGGACACAACCGACTCCACCCATGAGCCGCTGTTACACTTCCGCTGTACCACAGGAACCCACAACGCATCACTGAACTCATTCCCCTTAAAGGTAAACTGGAATAAAGTAACATATTAACTCCGATAGTGCTCATATGTGGCTTTACACCTCACTTTCTCACTCTCAGACAGAGATGTTCATTTTTACCAAGTCTCAAATCTTTATGCTCAAGTCCAAGTTCAAGCCAAGTCTCAAGTCTTTGTTTGTGCGACTTAAGTGCAACCCGAGTCCGAGTCTCAGACTCGAGTCACCATCTCGGCTCTCAGAACAACATAACTTGAAAATTAGCTACTGAATGAATCACTGTGTTACTAAATAACTTGTTCATAATTTTAGGGACACTAGATATGTACAGTTTGTGTTGCATTGCAAAATGGGCGTGGTCCAGAAGACGAGCTCATTAACCATAAATAGCAACAACACAAAAATGAACAAAATAATATCACTTGTTAGAGGAGAGTGCGGTGCACTGTCCTGTAGCAATAAATGTGCTAAATTTCCTGGCTAACAGCAGTGGGGTGACTGACAATTAGCAGCTAACTATAGATAACACACCCACCATAAATGGTAAAAACACCAGATTGAACACAATTGTTGTGTCAGATAAGTATATGTACTGGCCACAGCATAGTGCTACCCACTGAGCTAAAGCAAAAAGTGTATGTAACCAGAGTTTTATCACAGCAATTTACATTGAAATATATTTTTTCAAATTTCACTGGAAAGTAAGCTTTACAAACTAAACAAGTCTGGATTTTATGGAGTTAAAACTGTTACCATAATACCTTTCAAATACTGCTAACATGACGCTTTTCTTCATTATTATCAATGTTATTTTTCTATCTTAAATGTGTTTTACCTCACAGTATAGTAGCTTATGCAGAAGCGAAGTCCCTATCTTGCTCTTTCTCTTTTCACAGAACACCATAGCTCTCGCTTCCATCTCTCTCCCACCGTCCCTCTTTCCTCCATCCGCTCCTGTGGACTGTAAGCTGCAGTTCGTCGCTTTCCGCACGGCGCGATTCTTCCCTTTTGTTGGAAACTCAAGCGGCCCTTCAGACCAGACGCGAAGACGCGGCGTCAACACCCCGGTCATCTATGCAGGCCTCGGTGAGTCACCTGCCGTTCTGGGAAGCGGTCCACAAACTTACGATAAGGATCTACAGCGAGCAGCTGCTGCTAAACTCTATTAAAGACGTTAATTGGAGGCCGAGGACTAGAACAGGATACAAGCAGATAGCGCTCACAGGCCACAGCGCTGTTTCACAGCGTTCTCAACTGTAGTTTATGAGGCTAGAAGGAATGTAAACTAGTGCTGGAAAAAAAAGGGTGTAAACCCGTGAAGACAACGACATCTTTCTTTCCCGAAATCAACAACCCTGTAACTCAGTTTAGTAAATCCAATCGTATGGATCTTCAGAAATCTTTTTCACCTGATAGCTCACATTAGCCTCAATTGACCCTTAATACCCCGTCACCCTTCTGTCTCTTAGATGGATGCACCATGTGGAACCAGTCTGCTCCCATCATTGTGTCACTAAGGCACACGTCACCAGGCAGCGACCCCATCGCTGCTCACTGGAGTCTGCAGGCGCTCAAGCATCACGGGGGCTGGAGTTCAGACGGCTGCCAGTTGGCTCACAGTGACTCGAGCACCTCTACCTTACGCTGCTCTGTGCTCAGCAACTATGCTGTGCTTCAGGTAAAGTCAGGGGTCAAAGCCACAGGAACCCCCAGAAAATCAGGGTCTGCTTCTAAGCTCTAGAAGAAGCCCACCTTAAACACATCACACTCGTAATGCCATCGCCATGAAAACATTACAAATGGCTGTCCATTCAGTATGACCCACTCATTCACACTGAAGCTGTACAAAATGTTACTGCTGTGATCTGTAGCAGAGATATACTATATGGACAAAAGTTTAGGGACACACCTGTTTTTCAGGTTTTGGGCTAGACCCCTTACTCCCAGTGAAGGACTTAATCTTAATGCTCCAGCAGACCAAGACATTTTAGACAACGCCATGCTTCCAACTCTGTGGACCCAGTTTGGGGAAGAACCTTTTCTATTCCAGCATGACTGTGTCCCAGTGCACACAGCGAGCTCCATAAAGACATGCTGGAGGAGTTCTGTGTGGAAGAACTTGACTGGCCACACAGAGCCCTGACCTCAACCCCATCCAGCACCTTTGGGATGAACTGGAACGGAGATTGTGATCCAGACCTTCCTGTCCAACATCAGTGTCTGACCTCATAAATGCTCTACAGAATGAACGGGTACAAAATCACAGAAACTCCAAAATCTTGGGGAAAGCCTTTCAAGAAGAGAATGTTATAGTTGCAAATGAAACAACTCCATATTAAAGTCTATCCATTTAAATCCAGTTTCATTAAAATCAATGTTGGTGAAACGGTCAGACGTCCCCAAACGTTTGACCACATAGTGTATATGAGGGGTTGAAATGGTTAAAAATGTGACTGTCAGCATTCGGACTGTCTTAAGTTGACTTTTGCGAGGAATTCAGTTTGTTGTATACAATTAAGGCCAGAGCTCCTTTTTGAATGAGGCACAAAACAGAGCCAGCAGCCAATCTAAAAAGAGGTCATTCATACGTATGAGTCTCAAAAACAGTTTGGGTGTCAAAGAGCTAATGAATCATAAAATAAAATAAAATAAAATATAACTATTTTTTTCCAATGTGCTTGGTAAAGTTCCGTATTAAATCCTGACCAGTGACCTCCGGGCGCAGCGCAGCTGATATGAGCGTAAAACAGCTGCAGATTGATAGTTATGCCGAGGCGAGTCTTATCTAGCTAATGAGATTCTCTACCCTGCCTGTCTTATTACAGCAATGGACTCATTCCTTTACATGGGGAGGACACATATCTCATTACTAACATACACCCAACACTGCATACCTCTTTTCCTGACATGAGGCGAAAGAAATGAAAGTTACGCAAAGACGTTGAAGGGGAAATCTTAGTCATGCCTGTTTGTATCTTGGCACCAAGTTGGACTTTCATACCATTCAGAATGATGTTGAAGTTTAATTAGAGCTCGAGTTTCATGGACGATTTGGCCAAGCGGTGGTACAAAATGTAGCACTTCTTTAGCACTTATCAAAGAAGTGGATTATTCAATTAGTCTGTCAATGTGAACGCATAGTATGTGGCTTTGGTAATATTTATTTCTCTCTCTCTCTTTAAGGAGGTACCTGATATCTCAGGTTCAGGTCCTGTCCCTGTGGAAGTGCTCCACTCTGTGGTCTACACCTGCACTGCAGTCCTCCTCCTCTGCCTCTTTACCATCATCTTCACGTACATAATACACCACAGGTACATGTGCCAAATGACACCCAAACTGTCAGTTACGTTGTTTTTTCCATAATATATATTCATTTGTTCACAGATTTTTTTTTAGAACCAAACGAATAATTGCAGAAACTCCTGCCAAACTGTGGAAACTGCAGATATCCTCAGCATTTTTTTGCTTTTTTCATGGCAATATATACTTTATTGTGCATTTTCGTGTTAAATAATTAAGAAAAACACCATTTACTAATTTTGTAACATAAATACTAATATAAATTCAGCTACATTTATACATAAACCAGTCTATACAGGGGTAACATCAGTATTTACATTCTAGCGCTGCGGGAGTTCAGTACAGTAGGGATACGGGTTTACCTTTACATTTTCTTCAAGGGCATACACTACTGAAAAAAAAAAAATCAACCATCACAAATTCGCGGGTGCTCTTGGAACGTACCTCCTGCGAAGGTTGGGGGTTTACTGTTTTAACATTTTAAATATGTTAAATAGCACTTATTCAGTTAATGTATTAAATAATATGAAACAGTCATGAAAAGCTAATGACCGCCTTTGTACATACTGTGTCCTGAGGGGCTTGACTTGTTAATGGTTGGTGTTAATGGTAACCGTCCCGATGCTTGAAGCTTTAGCATTAGCTGGAACATGTTCACCAATTAGAGCAGGTGTGACTGATATTTGCCTGCGATGTTGAAGCAACATGACATTAGGCCAGCCTCAATGGAGATGCACCATACTTTTTTGTCCATATCAGGCACAAATAGTAAAACTGTAGACTTGTCAGAGTTCTATTGAACATAGACTGGCTATGTTAACTGGCTAATGTGATGACTGGGATCTTGCAGGTTGTAAAAATGTACTGGGCTCTTGTTTGACTGTGCATCCTTCTTCATTCTCAGCTCAATCGGAATTACTAGGAAGAGCTGGCACACCCTCCTTAACACCTGTTTCCACATCGGCATGATGACTGCAGTGTTCGCTGGGGGCATCACTCTAACCAGCTACCCGATAGTGTGCCAGGCAGTAAGCATTCTTTGTAAAAACATGGCTGTAATACTATAACCAACCTATAAAACTGTGCAACTGATAACAGCACAGAGTTTATGTCTAGAATACTGCTCATAAAATGTGTGTATGACATTGTATATGATATTGTTTTAATTTCTGTCTTGTGCATGTATCAGGTTGGGATTGTCCTCCATTACTCTTCCTTGTCCACCCTGTTGTGGATCGGTGTTAGCTCACGTGTGCTTTATAAGGAGGCCTTATTGCGGTCGCCTCAGCAGCCGGAGGGCGAGGCTGCCGTGCCTCCCACCCAGCGGCCCATGCTCAGGTCTGTGATGTCTTCACAGTGAGACCAGAATACACCTTTGTCCTTTCGCTTGTCCCTCTACTTATGACCCTATACTCTTCTAAGAAGGACGCAGGACTAAACATAAATCTGTAACTATACACCCTTGTTGTTTAGACAATGACGCTGCTGTTTCCAGGTTTATTATGGCTCCCGTAATGCTGAAGCTGAGGGAGAGGATGGATAGAGATGGACAGGACAAATTGGAGCATATAGAGCGTCGTTTACAGACAAGCGTGCAAGCGCAAAGACCACCACGACGCCAAACCTGACTAGTCAAAGAAAGCCTTTGTCCTTCACAGAACCATGAGCCATCTGTTAGTATGGAGAGATGGAGAAAGGAGGGGGGGGGTGTTGGGGTGGGGATGTAAAGAGAATGGATAACATAAAAGTGTAGAGGAAAACTATAAATCTAATAAGGGATAATGTTAACTGTCAGTCACGCATGCAGACACACACACACACAGACATAGACACAACCCTGTCCCCCTCTAGTCTTGGTTCTCACACTGTACTACTGACCTCTCAACTTTTTGCCACTGACCTCCGTGCTACCCACCCACCCCGCAGGGTTTCCTCAGACACAGGCCCTGCTCCCAGCGATAAATCACTCCCCTGTTCCCCTCTCTCCCACATACAGCAGCACTTCTCAAGCCTCTGTTCAGAAACTGGGAGAATGCAGGAGCTGTTTAGCTGTTAGCTTTTAGCTTGCTGGTCAGGCAAGACCGTAAGTTGTCAGCCCTTCAGTTTTAAAAAAGCCTTTCAGCTCATTCAGTGGTCAAGGCAAGCAGAATAATATTTACATTTACATTTACAGTATTTAGCTGACGCTCTTATCCAGAGCGACGTACAACAGTGCTTAAGAAGTCCAC
>JBBJLR010000018.1:2161714-2173640 GCA_037577145.1 Brachypetersius gabonensis | reverse complement strand
TCATCGGCGTAGAAGTGATATGAGAAACCGTGTGAGGCTATTACATTCCCAAGAGAACCAGTATAAAGAGAAAAGAGGAGTGGTCCTAAGACCGAGCCCTGTAATAGTTACAGATTATTCCACCAAAGGCATGTTTTCAATGACTTGACACATTGATATTGTTGGGTATTATGGCTCATGGTAGCCAAACACATGGTAGGACCAGACTTGTGTAAATTACTGTATATAACAATATCATGCGGTGTTAGAAACCACATAAGTAAGTCTATTTGGGATTGCAAATATGTAATAATTTAGGCGTGCAGTTTGCACCGTGCTGATTGATGGCTATAAGCTTCCATCACTCAGTGGAGGAGAATTCAAACATCTGATGTTTTCACTGATTTATTTGGGCTAACAGATGGTTCATGGTTGTTTTTGGGGTTTTTTTTAAGTTAGAGCTTTTGATTGGTTTAAAGTTTTATGTTTGGGTTGTTTTAAGTTTGGGTTGTTTTTTTTTTAATGTTTGGGGCTTTTTTAAACCAAACATAATACATCATACAAATAATGTAGGACCAATCAAATGTAAACATTCTATACATGTATAGAGTTTATGCATTATGTGCTAGAAGGAAATGCATTATATGCTAGAAATCATACATCTGATTCAAATGGTTTATACTCAACACCATTTAGATCATTTCTATTGACCTTTGCTCTTTATCTCTGTTCCTCTTTGTAGGTTTTATTTGATAGCCGGAGGTGTTCCCCTCATCATATGCGGAATCACTGCAGCTGTCAACATCAACAACTACGGAGACAACGTTTCTTAGTGAGCAAATATACTTTTGAAGACCTTACATTACATTACATTCAACCGCAGTAAACAGATGTAAATCATATTTTAAGAAAAATGGAAAAAATGACACTTGTCTATCATCCAATCTACACATTACTTTGTATTTATGGAAAAAAGTTTAAACTAAAATATGTCAGATTCTTGCTTATCAGAATTTTCTAAAGATATGGTTTTGGTGCTCAGCACATAATGTGTACTCCAAAATGTGATATAAATAAGATATTTACATTTTTACAAATAACTTTCCTGTATTAACTATACAGGAAACTGATGACAAGCATACATTTTCATTGTCTCTGTGACCCCCCTTATAACAACCTTAGATTTAATACACATTCCAACAATGAGCTTTAAGTGTCCTTTAAAAACAGAGCTCTTTTTGTGCTTCTGTCACTTGAGTGATTTATTGCTTTTGCCCTTTCTGACCTTTTCACTAACTCTGACCTCTTCTTCAGCTGCTGGCTGGTATGGCAACCCAGTATCGGTGCTTTCTATGTTCCGGCTGGTTTGGTGATTCTGGTGACTTGGATCTACTTCTTGTGTACCATCGGACGCTTGAGAGGCCGCAATTCCCAAAGGGCCAAAGACCCTCCATGTTCCACCTTGGACTCTACCCCCTTGCCAGAGGGCCAACCAGCCCTTAGTGGTAGCTCCAGCCTGCTTTCGACTGACTCAGCGGTTAGCCCAGTGCATGCCGGGACTGCAGTGGAGAATCAGTACTCGCTGAAGGTGCAGTTTTTGGCGCTGGTCGCGACTCAGTTTGTGTTTTTGCTTCTGTGGTGCTGCGGGGCCATGGCCATGTGGCACACAGACAGAGAAAGGAAACTTTTTAGTTGTTTGTATGGAGGAACGGCCATGGGATTGGGAATCTTCTTGGTGCTGCATCACTGCTTCAAGCGCTTGGACGTCCAGGCAGCATGGCTAGGGTGCTGCCCAGGATACAATCGCTCACACCCCATTCCGGCCTACAGTCACCCCTGCACTGCCACAACTGGGGTCCAGAGCACTTCGGACAGGGGATCACAGCTTTTTGCGGGATGCCACCCTCTGGCAGAACCCAACAACTACTCTTCTTCTGCCAGGTCGTCTTCTGCTCCCAGTGGCACCAGCAGCGTTGGCACCGGCCCCTGCAAGCTCACCAACCTGTTGCAGGTGACCCAAGACAATGCCAACAACACTAACCGTGCTCTGGCAGGCACCAACACCAACACCAGCACCAGCACAGAAAACAACACCAACAGCAAGCCTGCAAACAACCTGTTACCCAGTGTTAGCGCCACAGTGCCTGCTCAGCAGCCTCAGAGGAGGAAGGCTAGTAGTAGAACTAAGGCAGGAAGCACCCAGTACCATCACCGAGGGGAGGGCAGGGGACACTATCGATTCAAAGCACTACGGGGAACCGGGGGTGGGGGCAGCGTGGGTGCCCTGGGCCCGCCTGGGATGGACCAAGTCAGCATCCATCACCTTCACAGACACGCATCCAGCGAGAATGGAAGCCTCCGGAACAGTCATTCTGAGAGCCAGAATGGACCCCTGACCAATGGGAGGCACCGCGGTGAAGGACTAGCAACAAGTCCTTCAGAAGGAAGTGATGGTGGCAGCAGCGGGAGCAGGAAGCCCTTTCCACTGCTGCCCTCGGTGGCAAGTCGGGTCGCCATGCAGCAGAACTCGCAGAAGCGCAGCGCTAGCAGGGACAACCTCAAACTGGCTTCTGCAGCGGACAAAGACTCTAAGAGGAGCTCGTTCCCGCTGAACATTGCCACGTCCACAGCGATCAGGCTCGTCACCGAGACAGCCTCGTCCGCAACAGTTGCAGCACCAAACGGGACACTAAAGGGGTCTGTGGTCGAACTGGACACGAGTGGAACAGACCAATCGCAGGGGTCAGTCAGGATGAGGGGCGGGGTTTGGAAGAGTGAGACCACAGTGTGATGCTGGGAAGCAACGACTGTCCTGTGATTTCAGGAGAGGAACCCTTGAGCAACAGGAGCTTGTGGTGCTTGTCACAAGTGGAACATCTGGCTTCCTCCATGATTAGCCTGCCGTCCATCTTATTTTTGCAAAAGCTCTGAACAATCAGCACCTTCCTGAAACACACCAGACGGATCGCCAGATAACTAACTCGTGTCGAGACTTTCATTGTCTTGAACACTTCAGTCCCAGATGGGGCAAACCGATAAATGTGCCTGGTCGTCGCGTTCCGAAAGATTAAATGAAGGGATGCATATGCAACAGCTGACCCCTCCAAAATCAGTCTTTTGTCAAGAAATGTGCAACAGTATTGTTTCTCTGTGATTTGTGTCTTTCATTACAGTATTATATGAACCGATAGAAAGTGTTTTGAGTACCTGAAGGTGTCTTTAAGCTTAAATTTATGAATTTCGATCCTTGTTTCTATGCATATCGATGAAGATCTCGAGCTGCATTCCAAGTTTTTTCAGAGACCTATTTGTGTTTTGCTTGTACATCATTTTTATACTTAATGTGTTTGTCCTGCCTTTTTATCTGTTATTCAGTGACTGTGTGTGAGATGTATATTGTCTGAATGTATGTACGTAAAAATGTATGGATGTATCAATTGACCGTGACAGTATTTAAGTCCATTCACTCTCTAGCACTGATAAGTACCTCTTGGCCTGCTTGAGTCATACCCACATTAATGCTGAAACAAGGACTCGTGGCGAATTTGCTTCCCCTCCACAATTTTCCGTGGAATAGGAGTTGGCACTGGGGATGTTGCTCTTTTTTCTGCTGATAAGGGCCTGTTCTAAAGCAGGAAGTAACCTGTTCTGTTCCATCACATTCCCCATTTTGTGAGGCAGGCCAAGATCACAATGAAAAACATGGCTCTCCCCTGCCCTCTGCTGGAGCATCCATGCCATTCATCAAATCCATTACAAATGGCACTAGTTTGGACAACAGCAACCTTCACTATTATATTATAACTGCCAAAAAAGTGTGATTCTGCTGTTGCTTTATTGAAAAAGTGTGGATAAGTAGAATTTGTACTATTTTTAATCATGTATGACATGGTTTTCTCTATAGCAATTGGAAAATGCCCCTCTATCCATTCTCACTCCATGTCATGGTGGCAAATGAAGACAGAAAATGACCTTTTTATGTATTATTCACACCAGTATTAACAGATTCAGGGTCTTTCTTGTTTCAGGCATATTATTGGTTTGTACTGTTGTACTCCGTCCCTAAACATTATTCAAGAGACTATGTTTTCCTGATGTGACGGTTTTCCTTATTAGATCTGGTTCAAGAGAACCATCCCTGTGGGACATCTTCAACCCTCTGATTGAGGTTCTTTAGGAATCCAACTTTTCTAATATGAGCAAAAAACAGTCTCTCAGTCTCAAGGGGAAAACAGTGTTAGGCACAAGACAATCGCGCCATGTACAGGTCCTGCACTATGCTAACAAGTAGCCTTTTGTTATTTATGATGCCATATGCAATGTCATCTTTCATGGTTTTTGCAACGGCAAACCTTTGAGAACTTTATTTCTCCGTCATCTTCAGTCTGTCCTAGATTAGAACTGCTGGTTTTTCCTTTAACACATATGTTCAGGGATTTTTGATGCCAAAGAAGCTTTGTGTTCATCTTGTCACAGTATCTCTCTCACTCTCCTCAAACATCAGAAATCTCCCTAAGAGTGTCAAAAATGAAGGGAAATTTAAAAACATAATAAAAGACCCAGAGTATTTGGAAGGCAATATTTATCGGCGCATATTAATGTCAATGTGTGTGTGAGAAAACAGCACCATGTCTTTGCTATAATGTAGTTATGGTTCCAGTGTGTTTTATTAGAGGAATGGCCTGTGGGTGTGAAAGGGTGGAGTGTTCTTTAAAAGGCAGAAATACTTCCTCTTCTTACTCACTGTCATCAGCCAGTCGTTTCCTATTTCTCATGACTGCATTTAATGACCAGGATTCTAAAAATGATCAGTAAAAATGGAGATTTATCAAATGAATAGAGATATTTTAAAGTGAACAAATCCATTGATATGAAACATTTGCACTGTATTAAAAGCAGTGTACTGCCATGGTTTTACAAGCCATTAATACATGTTTTGTTTTTCATTGTCCCTATGCATGGTTGATGTTTTTGTTTTGTTTTGTTTTTTGGATCAGTACAAATTCAGTGGTGTTGGTAATAAACACATCATCTCAAAGTTTTTAAAAAGGGAGATTCCAAAAGTTTCATGTGTATTTATGTGTCACGTTGCATTGATATGGAAATTCAACCTTTTTATCCAGTCTCAGTAATGTATTTGCTGTTACGTTTGTGCCTTATCAAAATTCTGATGCAAGGTAAAAGAAAATAAAATTATTAGCACTGAATCGAGCTCGTTTTTACTGTTTTTCTGTATCTTTTGAGAACGGCTAATTTTGTTTTAAGGCAAATGTTTTTCGTTTAACTGTTACGCAACCCACGTTACCATGCAACATGTAAATATTCTGGCCTTGGCCAATGTGAAGCGGCACACGACTGAGTGACAAGGGATTCGACCAATCACATCCGTGGACTTCTGTTTTGGGGCGGTGCTGTAGTCACAAACAACAAAGACACCGATTAAATCCCTCTCTGCTGATGTTTGTGCTTTGGCTTTAGCTGGACGTCGTTTTACCCATAGATATATTTACATATATATTATATATAAATATATATTTACATTCAAATATATTCCTTAACTTTACACGTTTAAACGAAGCGTGTATTCCGTTTAGTACTTCTGACTTTAAGGACTTTTCCACGTCTCCTCGGTTGTTAATGGTAAAATTAATGGTAAAACAACCGTCATTAAGACTAGCATCACAAAACTAGCAGGCTATGGGCTCTGCATAATAATGTACTCTGGCTGCCTTTAGATACTCGTAGAAGTGCAGCATATTTTGCTGTTTGAATACTAGCCTGTAACAGCTATTTTGTGTGAAGGGGACGTAAGGTTAGCGTGTAGCTACAAAAATAACGTTCGTGTACGCTGGTTGCTAGGTGCAGTGTCACCTGGGACCGTGGGCAGGTTTTCTTACCTGCAAGAATAACCTGGAGCAGGCAGGGTCCACACACAGCCCCGTCTCACCAGGAGGAGTGGCCTGGAGCTCAAACACTCCAGCAGAAGCTGAGGGAGGGAGTTCACTAAATAAGCTGAATAAGATCGCAGGAGAAGCACCAAACCCACGGAGAAGTGCCTGATCTCGTCCAGAGAGAAGGTAGAACGCCAGGTTCTCCTCAACCTAAGCCATGTCTCTCTCTCTGGCCGAGCAGAACCAGCAGTGGTACCCCACCAGCGTCCAGGTAACGGTGCTTGAAGCCCGAAACCTCCGGATCAAAGGCAAGAATGGCACCAACGACGCGTACGCCATCATGCAGGTGGCCAAGGACAAGTTCTCCACCTCGGTGGCGGAGAAAAGTGTAGCCCCGGTCTGGAAGGAAGAAGCCACTTTCGACCTGCCTCTCTTCCACCCAGGCAACGCGGACCGGTGCATTTTGTCTATCATCATCATGCACCGTGCCCTGGTGGGCCTGGACAAGCTTCTGGGACAAGCCATCATCAATCTGCTGGACCTTCAGGAAAACAAGGCACGGAAAAAGACCGAGTACGTATCCTCAAAGAACTCTGGTAATATGATACTAAGGTTTCTGGAGTGCTTTAATATTTAGTAATCTGTAACAGTAGTAGGGGTAGTAGTCTATTCACATGTACACCCTATGGACAAAAGTATAGGGACGCCTGACCATTACACCAACATGGGCTTTAATGACGTTGCAGTCAAGTACATAGACTTTAATTTGGAGCTGGTCCCCTCTTTGAAGTTACAACAGCTTCCACTCTTCTTGGAAGGCTTTACAAAAGATTTTGGAGTTTCCAAAAATATAGTTTAAAGTGGGAAATTAGTGCCCATTCAATCTGTAGAGCATTTATGAGGTCAGATACTGATGCTGGACAGAAGGCCTGGCTCGAAATCTCCGTTCCAGTTCATTCCAAAGGTGTTAATTTGGGTTGAGGTAAGTTCTCTCGCACCAACCCATCCAGCCATGTATTTATGGACATTGCTTTGTTCACTGGGGCACAGTCATGCTGAAATAGAAAAGGTTCTTCCCAAACTGTGTTCACAAAGTTGCCCAAAATGTCTTGGTATGTTGTACATTAAATTTAAGCCCTTCACTGAAACTAGGGGGCCACTTGAAGTCAATGGTTAAGAGGTGTGCCCCAATACTTTTGTCCATATAGTGTATTTCCCATAGGAAGGTCTGTCTCATAGTAAACTAAAACGTGTAGCAGACTGTAGTGAACTGCAGTATATGTTATATAAGATCCTGTAGTGTTACTGTTGATGTTTTCCAAAAGTAAGACTTAACAAATCATTGTGGCCTTTCATTCAAAACATTTTGGAGGCTAGAAAGTTGGTAAATATGACACAGCTGTAACTTGTCACGCCCTCTGAGTTTAGCAACAGGGGTGGTGTAGTGCAGGTTTAATTTAACTTTTGCATGACTAACCTGTTTGAAATCTAAAAGTGTCATCTCATTATGGAGTTGTTGGTATTTTTGCTTTGTCATGGTCAGACTTCCCTATACCTGAACTGTTAACCACAGTATGGAGGTGGATCTTACATCACAGTCTTAGTGGCTTGACTTTAGGTTGCCATTCGGTCCACTGCTGTTTTTCCCAACTCCAGGATCTCTTGCTGTGTTTGGGCCCCACCTGCGCAGCACAGTTTCAGGTTTTCCTTGCTCCTGAGTCATTCTGTTGGCTAAGGATCAAGTCAGTTGTGATCCCAGTCAGGTGTGTTACTGCTGAAAAATGTGAAACAGAAGTGTAGAGGAGCTAGTTCTCTTCCTAAAATGTCCTTTCAGTACAGTCCAGGCCTACGCCACACTCTGTGAGGAAGTTATTTGTTTCTGTAGTGTACTATCTCAACTTGCCTTTAGTTATCAATGGCCTTTACATCAATTGGTTAATTAAAATGAGAGAACCCACAAACATCCGGATGGACTGTTAACTGATATCAGGAGGTCTGTAGTTTTCTTGTTGGTAGTCAAATTTGGAACCAGCTTGTATAGTCACCTCACCCATCATTAATCAATTTTACAAAATATTTTTTCGTTTAGTTTAAAAATGCTTCGGTTTGCTTCATGTTTGCTTACCCTGACTCTGAAAATATTTACACAGAGTCGCACCTTGGCTTGATATGGAGGGCGGTTGTTAGACTACATCCCAGTGTTTGTTCTTCCGTCGCATGGTTGATCTTTGTGAGAGTTGCTTGTACTTAATTGTCTTTTAATTAGGGCTTGTGTGAATAATTCAAACCCTTCAGCATTTGTTTGTTTAACTGGTTAAGGCTATCTTAAGAAAGATTGTATTTAGTTTGTATTTCCACTGTAAAAAAAAAGAAGAGAACAGAGATGCCTGAACTTACGTGTGTGTGGGCGCTTTAGATTACAAAAGTGCTAAATTTACTGAAAATCAGTGGTATTAAGGCATGACAAGTTTAATGGATAATCTCAAATAAGTAGGTGTAGTAAAGCACAAAATATGCATAATGTAGGGATGCCATGACTTAGGATTAGGATGTGTTTTTGTCGTGTCCTGCTGTAACACAATCTTACCCCTTTTTCACTACACTGGTGCTGGTGCTAGAAGCCGGTTCTGGTGCTCAGCCCGTGCTGAACTGGGAACCAGCGGAGAACCGACCTGCATTTACACTAGACAGGAGCTCAGCGGGAGCCGCATGAGAATACGTGCCAAGCCACGCCCACTAACAAAAATATACATGGCCGGACTCAGTTCCTGCTCGCTAGTTATTCTCCAAACTTTGAGGATTTATTTCAGTATCCAAGTGCAGCTTATTCAGAGGGTTATTACCGTGAAAGCGATCGACATGGACAACGGTTACGTGCAAGACTCCACCCACCGCTTGTGACCTCATAGGTTCTCGCTACGAGACCAGCAAAGTTTAGGCGCCGTTGGAAAAGGGGTATTGATTCACCCCTCAGATGGCTTGTGTGTATTGATGGTGAATGCACGTTATTAGGCGTGTTGGAGTAAGGAAAACTTAAAACTGTGTTGTGGCCCATTGTGCAGGGAGTAAGGAACAGTACATTATAGGTCTGTTACGCTCTTTGTTAAGGTAACCTGAATTCCTCTGGCTCGGCAGAGCAGAACACATCTGTTGCTCTGTTCTGCCTGGAGGGCAAGGATGGAGAGCTTTAGAGTCCAGCTGGGTCCTCTAGTCTGCTTCAGAAACAGTTGGCAAAACCTGTAGGTGCAATCTTCAAAATAAAGGGCCCTAAAGAGGAAAACCCCTTCACTTTATATGACAGTATTTGCAGTAATGGTTTTAAGAGCCTTCAGTCGAAATGTTCTCCAGTGGTTCTTCTGTGGCATTAACACAAAGATTCCTTTTTGAGGTTTTTTTTTAATGTCCTGTTCATTTTTGCCTGAAAAACTGACTCTGTAACAAAATCCTGACAGCCAGTCCATCACTGAGTTAGCCACTATTAGCCACTACTGAGCGCTAGGAGTGGGTAGTATGACCATGTAATGTAGTTCAGTTCATAAAATAAATCACAGTATTTTTTTTTCATGAATATTGTCATTACTTAAAGAATATTTTTTAAAAAGAGAATTAGAAATCTCCAGTTGCTGAACCTGTAGACAAATTGGTGAGAGATCACCAGTTTAAGTCATGATTGTGACAAGGGAGCAAAATTGCTCCTCTTTAATTGCATGTAGTTTAGAAATGTTGAATTAAACATTTCTTTAATAGTCCTTCAGCCCTCCCAGTTTTGTAATGTTCAATTCTACCCCCTGTCTAGAACTCCCACAAGCATACAATAATACCTGGGTCAGTGGCATCTACTAGTGGGTTAATTAAAATCAGACACCCTGCAAACATTCTACTATTAAACTGTTCTTAAGTTAGATATAAGTTTTTCCCGTTAAGTCTTTTTCCCATTGGTAATTCCCCCACCCGTAGGTTTTCTCCCCAATTTAGTAATGTCCAGTTCCATCCACTAGCTAGAACTCCTATAATCATACAACACTGCCTGCACTGGGACAGTAAAGACTGTCACTTGTTTCTGACCACTGCTAAAACATCACTGGACTGTAGAGCTGTAACGATACACCAAACCCATGATTCGGTTTGTATCATGATTCTTTTGGGAGGGGGTACTGCTTAGTAGTGATGGGGATGGCAGTTCTTTTAGATGTACTGAATCACTAGAATCAGTTCACTAAAAAGATTTGTTCAAAAGATACGTTCTCCGAATGATTCAGTGCTTGACGGGAGGGGTCTGCGACTCCGACAGCCTGAACTGATACGCGACTGAACGGTTTAGGTTTCAGTTCAGTTCATGACTTCTAGTAGCTGTAGCTGTGCTGTTTAACTGGTCTACTCTGCAAACTGGGCTCAGTGAGTGATCCGTTCACTGAACTTATACCCCACAGTACATTCATCGAAGGATTCACACTGGAGTGCATCGTTCCTTTGTCACAATGAGAGTCAGCAATTTCCTCAAACTACGGGTTTTATACATGGCTTGCTACATGCTGTGTCCTACGTTCGTGAGTTGTTGCGGTGGCAATTTAACGAAGTTTAAAAATAATTACACTTGAAAACAACACAGCTGGTGAGTCTCACTCTCTTCTCGTTACTGCCAGCCTAACGTTTTAAGTTTGTTTATCTGGAAACTAAAGCTGTTAAAACGACGGAGAACAATGGCCACCATGAAAGTGTATCCTTCAGAGGGAAATGATTCAGGAGAGTGTAGTTCAGGAGTGATTCGTTCACGCAGACGACACACGCTGTACCTCCCTGCTGACAGTTAAACTGAACTGAGAAACAAACTAATCACTTTATTTTTGAACGAAACTTTCGCGAACAACACAGCACTAGATCTGGATGGGAAAAGTAACTCTGGAAGTTGAAGGGGTGTGTCGCAATTCTGCCTTCTCACACCGCGACACAGGTTTGTGGATCGGAGTGTCGCGATTTTCGTTTCATAACACATATTGTTACAGCCCTACTGGACAGCTCAACACGTTTGGAGGAGAACACTAACTGCCAATTCTGTTATGTCAGACTATCTGAAGAGACTTAAATGGTGACCTGGTGGTTAGGGATTTGCCCCAGTGATCAGAAGGTTGTGGGTCTGAATCCCAGGACTGCTAGTGTCACCACTGAGGTACCCTTGAGCAGGATGCCGTCCCCACATGCAGCTCCTGGGCCACCGTTGCTGGCTGCCTGCTGCTTTACTTGGTGAGAAAGAATTTCACACTGTGTGATGTGTTCACATGTGACTATAAGGAGCCACTTTACTTTACTTTCTGCCCACCCAGAAAGAGGCCAGTTCTGCTCTCTTGGACTCCCAAGCTTGGTGGGCTATGGCGTTTTATTTAATTCTGTTAATGGTACTGAGGTATATAAAAATCTTACAACATTCTGCATTAAAGCTGGAAGGCAGCATGTCAGTTGCTGTCTTTTCAAGGAGCTTTTTTTGGTGCACTTTGCCATGACTAATATGTGGGACAGGTTTTTTATAATGAACGTGATCCCATGTGGGTTCACACCCATATAGACCTATTAAATAGGTATTTTAATGAGTCCTACCAGCCCAGTGCCACAAGGGACTTCATTCCGGTTCATCTGACAGGGCTGGGACGAGTATTGAGCATCATTAGATTGTTTTATAATGGTTGCGTGGTATTTGTTTTGTTGTTTGCCTGACTCTGTTGACGTAGCATCTCGGATAAGTATTTGACTGTTTTGTTCAATGCAGACTTTATTTTGTTGCTTGTTGCCTTTAAATTTGCTCAGCGTCCGCAGCTACCCAACCCCCACCCCGCCACCCTGGTCTCACTGCAGTGCACAGCCTTGTTTGAGTTTCACTTAATCAGGATAGAGAATACTAAAATCAATAAATCAACGCACATGCCGTTCTTCACGGTTAAAGTGCATGCCAGTGACGGTATCTGTTTGCACTGCCAGCAGACCTCCTTTCTCAACACACACACACACACACACACACACACACACACACACACACACACACACACACACACACACACACACAC
>JBBJLR010000018.1:2149799-2161253 GCA_037577145.1 Brachypetersius gabonensis | reverse complement strand
TGCTCTCTGTTTCTTTCTGTGTTTTTCTCTCTCTCTCTCTCTCTCTCTCTCTCTCTCTCTCTCTCTCTCTCTCTCTTTGACTCCCTCTCTCTCTTTGACTCCCTCTCTCTGACGCTCTCTCTCTTTGACTCTTTGACTATCTCTCTCCCTGACTCTCTCTCTCCCTGTCTCTCTGTTTCTCTCTCTCTCTCTCTGTCTTTCTCTCTCTCTGTCTCTCTGTCTCTCTATTTCTCTCTCTCTCTTTGACTCTCTCTCTCTCCCTGTCTCTCTGTTTTTCTCTCTGTCTGTCTGTTTCTCTCTGTCTGTCTCTCTCTTCCATGTTTGTCTCTTTTTACCCTTCTTTTCTCTTTTACTTCTCTGTCTCTTACCTATATAGAGTATTGAATTCTGCTTCTCCTTTTTCTTAACGATTGCTGGTGTTGAGTTACTGTCCTACTTCAGTGTAATGTTGATACGGCAACATTTGACCTGAATCAGCTTTGCTTTCAGGAGTGTCCTTTTCGAACCGTGCGTGTGTGTTGGATTTTTCAAAAAAACTATCACTGCCTACCATAAAACATCCGAGCTTACAAATAATCAGTGACCACACAGCTTTCCAAATTTGAAAAGACTCTAACATGGAGATTTGAGATCTTTGAATTTGAATTTTTGTATTTACTCGTGGCAAAACTTTGAAACCCACAAACGGGATTTACAGTCTCTGGAGCAGCCAAATAGGTTTTTCATTATTTGGTCTTATAAAGCTCTCTTTTTCTCTCTAATTCAGTTTGAAGCCCTTTTCACGTCATGGGGATCGCTACATATTGTATCCCAGCGTCATTGAGAAATCCACAGCTCTGCTCCTGTAAATATAATAGCTGACTAGACTGGATGGACGAGTCCAGTGTTTGAAGAGCTATGTGTGACTGGAGATGTGGGTTCAGTGTTCTTTTCAAAAGCATGGCTATGTGTCTTTTATTTTTTTTTATGAAGAGGGCTGGTATCCCGATGAAGTCCTTAAACCAGAATAAAAACATCCTACACTGCTCACAAATGAACTGATAAATACAATGTCGGAATCACTTTCTTTCAGAATCAAATTCAGGCTGTGTTTCATTTCTCAAACGATGCTTGGCCGTCTGTCTTGGCTCGACTCTCACCATCACCTGATACGGAACCGGCTGTAATGGCATAGCACAGTCTGTTTTTCTGACCTCCCCCACAGTGACCGGAGACCGCTAGGCTGGAATGCAGACTCTGGATTCTCATTTCCTGGTGGCATTTGCTAAACAGTTTTCTTATATTTTTATTTCTTAACTTCTGCTTAAGAGACTTTGGGGGAAATAGTTCATTTAATTAACCTGAAGACATGTTCAGGATATGCTGCATGTATCACATATGAGTCTCTCCCAAGAAACTGAAAAAAGCTGTTGATACCAACGTTCATACTGTTCATACATAATTTTACATAAGAGTAGTAGTACTGCTTACCATGCAAGGTCATATGACGGGTAGTTAGATAAGCAATGTCAGGAGTGTATCTCGACTTCTGTTAACTTTTGTTTGATAAATGCAGACATAATGGAAAATGCAGGCAGTATGTAATGAATGTATGGAAAATCATATCATCTCTAAGATCAGTTGTTACATGGAAGGACCAGGATGAGCCTTGATATAACTATCATTCCATTCTAGTCAGTCTTGTAAGCATTTGTAAGCCAATAAACATTGAAATAAAAGAAAGTATTGATATAAGTGGAGTTCAGACTTTGGTACTGAAGCCGTGTTTTTTGGTAGTGCTGTCTCTCAGTGCTCTTGTCGCATAAGTGTTTGTGATTAACAGTATGGTTAAGACCAGAGAGTCGTGCCCTTCACCTTCAAGAAAGGAATACGTCCCCCAGGAGATGTTTGTGGCTTGTTTCCAGTGGCTACAGTGTTTCAGCTGTCATGCGCTAATGCTTTTCTGACGATGCAACATAACACTCGGTTCACTTTCACAGCTTTTGTCATCCCTCCCTTTCTTGCTGGAGCCTGTTGGGGGTGGGTTCCTGTTCTTGCCTGAGGCGGCAAGGCCCATCATTTGGGAAGTGAATTAGCCATCTGCTAATTTCTGCCATGATAGTTAATGTTTAGTTTCATGCCCTGCGGATTCTGTTATCGACTGACGTTTGAAGTTCATCCAAACAAACTGCACTCAGGCAGATTTTGTTTTAGTGTTATTACAGACTCCTCCTAGGTTATCTTGGTGGAAACTGCCTTATCAAAATCCAAACCATGACCTCACCAGTACATTCTGTCAGCTTTGGGTTTCTCACTCTGTTGATGGATTCCTTTTCCTCTTAGCACACCCACAATTTAGCTTCCTTCTGTGCAGGGCACAAGTCTGCCTACAGTCTGTTTTTATTGTGTTGGCGATTACATGCATGTTTATGGAGGCTGTTTTTGAATAATTGGACTTTTGAATTTATGAATAGCTTAGTGTTTCCTTTTGAAAGCGGGCCTACATTAGATTTGTGTTTAAGGTCAAAATTAAGGCATACTGTCTTATGTCTTTGTTGGGATCTAAACGTGGGGTGGGAGGGATAACCAAGCCATTAGAGTCCACATTTTTTAAAGACTTTAAAAATCGTTCTTTGTTTGTAGCTTTGTCACCTTTTTCACCCCTGATGGTGATGGCACCCCTATATGCAAAGGTTCTGTTAATGGTTAAATCTCTTATTTAATAATAATAATACATTTTATTTCTAATGCACTTTCCAATAAAACAATCTCAAAGTGCTACAGAGAAAATAAACAGCAAAGAAAAATCACAACAAATAAAATCAACAAGAGTAGGCCTTTTTAAAAAGGTAAGTTTTCAGGCCACACTTAAGTGTCCACAGACTGCGGTACCCTCACATGGTCTGGGAGAGCATTCCATAGGCGGGGGAGCTATCCTGACAATTAGATCAGATGATTTCCCTAAATATATGCTAACCGTACATAATGGATTTTTGGTTATCTCAGGCACAGTACTCAAATAAGCACTGTAAACAAATGTTGAATATCAACTTCCTTCTTTGATCCCAAAAGTGATAAAAGCTTCAGGAATGACTGTATTGCCATGCATTTGTGAATAAACCACAAGACTTAAGAAAAAGTTTCCCAAGAAATGTATTTGGACTTCCAAAATAAGAGTGCACAAACTCTGCGAACTGTTATTTTGCAGTGCTTTGGGAGGTTCGTTTCTTGGAATGTTGTCAGTGTCCACAGTTAATTTTGCCGGACTGTGGAAGCCACTGAGTGGCATCCCTGTTGCAGCTTCTTTTATAATCCATGTGTTGAAGAAAGTGTATTATGACAACACTGTGGGGTATAAAGAGATGTTTTTCTACTTATGAAGAGGCCTCTCCAGAACACTCCCGTCTGCCCATTGTGTTGAACGCAGGCTAATCCCTGTACAGAGAATAGCACAAAGACATAATTGTCTGTTTTATTTTTGGCTTTCTGCCTTTCATGACCTGTGATTTGCTGGAACTAGCAGTTGTACCCATGAGAGTCACGGGTGTAATAGGCCACATATATAAAGAGACTTATTCTATTAACAAAATTGGATGCATCAAGCAAAAGTTATTTCAAGCTAGTATTTTCAGGACCTAGATACCAGCCTGATACAATATGGCGGTTATACGCTTAATCTGAAACATGTTTTGTCTGTTTTCAGTTGGTACAAGCTGGTGGATAAGAATGGAAAGGCGGATAAAGAGAGAGGCGAGGTTCTCCTGGATATACAGTTCATGAGGAACAACCTGACGGCCAGCATGTTCGACCTCTCCATGCAAGACAAGCCCCGATCCCGCATCGCCAAACTCAAAGACAAGGTTCGCGGCAAGAAAAGGGACGGACTCTCTGACTCGGCCTCTGCCATTGTGCCTTCCACTGTTAGTCAGGTCCTAACAGACAGTGAAGGAGAAGGGGAAGTTAATTCAGCCTCTCCCAAGAACAAGAAGTCGTCAAAGTTGAAGTCTCTTTTTACACCAAAGTCAAATCTTCACAGAGGCGTGTCCCAGTCCATGTCCACACTTGGCACATTGCCTGAGAAGAATAGCTCGCTAAGCAGCAGCAGGTCCTCAGGCCTCAATGTAGAGTCCACAGAAGGTAAGACCAGACACTATCCAGACACCATTGTGGGAATTTAGAATTTTAAAATAATTTTACATTAACATTGTAACACAATTTAAATCAAAATGCTGCGTTACTGTGTAAATTTCTTTTAACTCATTGAAACATGCGTTCTGTCTCTCACATAGTGAAAAACAAATTCAAATTTCTGGGCCACAAGCGAACCAGCAGTACTGACAGCAAAGTATCTCTGGGTCCGTTCTCACTGCTGAACCGCTCTAAGCAGAACATCCCAGACCCGAACAACCTGTGTATCAACGGCAGCCACGTTTATGCTGAGGATCAAGAGCCCAGGCCAAGTTTGGGATCCACCCTGAGTCTGAACAGCTCTGCCAAGGGCTCTATAGAAGACTTGCGAAAATACCACGAACGTAATGCATCCGATGTCTCAAACGACTCATTCAAAGGCCTCAGTATTCCTACCTACAAGCCTGAGCCACTGGAGAAAGCTTTACATGCTCCACACCACCCTCAAGAGGAAGAAGAGAAGAAGCACAAGAAGACAGAAGGACGGCTGCAGGAGCTTTTGGAGAAACAGCAGGAGCAGGACAGAAAGAGGCAACAGGAGCGGGAAGAAAAAAATAAAAAACAGGAAGAAGAGGAAAGAAAGATAAGGCTACAGGAAGAAGAGAGGAGACGGCAAGAAGAGGAAGAGCATCAAAGAAAGAAACGTGAAGAAGAGGCTAAGAAGGCTGAGGAGCAGAAGCGCCAGGAGGAGTCCAGAGTGGCTGAGAGGCTAACTTCTCTTTTTGGCCTGGGAAAGAAGAAAGAGGAGACTAGTCCTCCACCTGAGAAGAAACGTATAGAAGTACCTGCCTCCACAAACCCCTTTGAGGAAATTCCTCTCAGCCCAGATACCACAGATCCTCAGTTGGGGGGAAGCCCAGCAGGTTCCCAAAAGGAAGTGCGAACTACCTTTACCCCAACACCTCCTCCCAGTGTCTTTCCTGGTCGTACAGCCAAGGTTTCTGCAGTCAAGCCAAGGTACATTTTCAGATGTTTTGTTCTTACTGCTCTTGAATAGTTTAGATGATCCTAAGCATTATGCTGAGAAGTGTTACTCAAACTCAATTTTGCCCAGGCCAAAAGGAAAGTGCAGCGCTATAAAACTGATCATCAAACCCCCGCTTAAATCTTAAAGATAAAGGTTACAAAGAATCATTTGGTTCTCTAAAGAGCCTTTCAGTGGAAGAACCTTTAGATTTGTTAAAAATGTATACATTATGCAAAGATCCCAGGTACCTTTTAAAAGGTTCTTCATACATTCCTCATTATGGAAATATAATAAGAGGATTCTTAAATGGCATTGCTATTACTGGCATCTCTTTTAAAAAGTGTAGTCGCACCAGATTCAAGTAAGTATTTGGGTGGTTGTGTCATTCTCTTAAAAAAACAACAACTTTAATTGTGCAAGTGTCGGCTCAGCTTGGACCCAAGGCTGCATAGCGAATGGTAAGCTGAGCTGTCTACTAATGCAGGTAGTAGCTTAGAGAAGAAAGCTTGTGTGCAAAAAGTCAGCTGTAATTCCATTCCACTAACCTCTACCTGCTTGGCCTCATGACAAATAACCTAATGTTTAAGTAAAGCCCTTTTATTTGATTCTTTCATGATTCAGTATTTCATGAATCATGTGATGAAGTTGAACCTTTAAGTTAAAGTGGTTTGTTCATCCTGTCCTCTCTGATCTCTCTTGTTATTCTGGGAGATTTGGTTTCTTTCTGTGATGATGCAATAATCTCATTTGCTTTCTGTTAGACTGGTTTGGGGGCCGGGTCCCCTTTTGCTGTCATTCATGGTGATACTAGCAAGCATTTGATCAAAACGAAGTCATCTGTAAGACAAAGATGAATATCCTCTCTCTCTCTCTCCCACAGTGACATTCCTCTCTCATGTGGCGTAGCTGGTTCATATCAGTGGATGATATCAGATGTTCTTTTCTCACATTTTCCATGTTGCATTTGGTTGTGAAGGACTTTTTTTTTTTTTGCTTTGTGTAATCCTTCTCTTTGCTAGGCTAGTTGTTTAATACAGACTTCCCTTCTATTTGTTCCTTAACAATTGCCTGCTGAGTGATCCTAGCTGATCCCTCTCAGTCTTAGCTTAAGTACATTCTTAAAGAATGCTGGCTCTATCTGGCTTGAGACTAGCCCACTGGACCAGTTGGGCACACGGGCTTTGATTGGTCTGTAGTGAGGGAATGTAGCCTGGGGTGTCGGCTGAGGTCTGTAGGTATGGAGAGGAACAGGTTGTAAACGGGTGATGTAGTCTTGTGCTCTCGCAGTCTGTGACTCACTTGCTTTATTTGATTTGAGGATGTCTGGCATTGTCCTTTTTTTGCCTGTTTTTTGAGACTTTCCGCTTTAAAAATATGGATTTTCCCGAAGTGGTGAGTAACTGACCGTTTTTTATTTAAGGAAACCATGGTGAAACCATTTGTTTTAAGGTTTGAAAACAGGATTGGAACTAGTGGTTCTATTACTATTTTTCTCTCTAAAGGATTTCTACACATGTAGCAGTCAAGCAGTGGCATTTTTTTGGCCTTGATCCTAGGACACAGTCGATATGAAGGTTATGACTGTGAATGTATGGAACTTACTAAGTATGGAATGTATTTAACCACTAATTTTAAACAATATAATTTCGTGTGGTCACATTTTAACGCCACTTTTTAAGCAGTGGTTTACTGACTATTTATTATTTGTTAGTTATGACTTATTATATAAACGTAAAAAAAACCAACTTTAACCTTCTACCTAAACAGCAGGTGAACTGTACAATCTCTCAGTGTCACATTCCTCCAGGTTAAACTACGCTTAGAGTATCACTTATGAGTTTATAGGCACTGATGAATAATAAATGATGCATCGGTTGAGCCGTACCCAAGTTTTACCTTTACCATTGTGGCCTCTTAGAATTTTACTACCCACAGTTTGAAGCTGCAGTATGTTTAGAAATGCATCCATTAACAGAAACCCAGGCTAGAAAGACCTCAGTGTGGGGTAAATATCTTAAATATGTTAAAAGTACACAGTAGTTTATTTACTATAAAATCTACCTTTTTGTTTTAGATGTTTGACATAAGGGCATCACCATTGTCTGATGGGCAGTACATGCACTTGAGAATAAACAATTGTTTTTGGAGTGTGGATACAGGTCAAAGTAACTTCTATTTGAGAGACTGAAGAAACTATTACCAAATTTTGCAGCCTACATAGGGTTAAAAGGGTATAACTGCTAGGCTAAACTTTGTTAATCAGACTAAAATCATTATGTTTTTAGCAAAAACGGTAGAGGCAAGCAGGTGCTGTACAGACATATTTGATCCAGTCACTCCACGACTCTTCTGGTTCATAATTTTTATTCATTTGACTATCTATTTTTGTCTTGTCCCTGAAAAGGTCGACTTTTGAATGCTCACAGATTGACTTAATTGAAGTAAAAATATTGTAGAAAGCCAGGCCAAAAAGCATTTTCAGTATATATGCCTATTTTATATGCCTATTCAAAAAGTGACATGAGACTTTGATTAGAGTAAGTGTAGTTTAAACTGTATTATTTAATCTGCCATAAAAGGTGATAAGACGACAAGTCTATAGGGCTGAGAACTGGTGTAGGTTTTTTATTTTTTTATTACAGGATCTTGAGTATGTTGACTGCATTTTGGTTTCACTTGGTTTAACCCCAAAGTAATAGGATATTCTGTGGATGGGGACTTACAAATTGGTGTCTTGTGTTCTTGCTTCTTGGCAGATCGGCTCTCAGTCCAAAGCCTGAAACAGACAATAACAATCCCCTTGCTTCCCCTGTCACCTCAGACATCCAGAACACTGTCTTTGCTTCTGCCCTTTACCCCAAATCATCTCAGTCTAACGACCCTTTCGAGTCTTTCAGTATGTTTTCTGAAATTCATTCTTCTCTGGCACCTCCTAAACCTCAGAGAACATTTGCAGAATCCCCAAGGGGCAGCACGGAAAACCTTTCAGAAAGTGAATATACCACCAGCACGTCTGAAAAAAAGCGTAGAGCTCCTCAACCACCCAGCTATCCTGGAGGTTCATCACTGAATGGAAGCCACCATCCAAAAAATGAAGTGAATTCACCGGACTCTCTGCAAGGTCAACGACCTCCTCTTCCTCTCCCTGACTATGATGCTCTCTTTCCCAGAAAGAGGCATGGGGTAATGACTAACACTCGTTGGGAACACATCATAGCAGAAGTCAACCAGAGAAAGACTGATGCAAGTATTCAGCAAACTGGAGAAGAAATGTGTGTAGACAGTCCTAATGAACCCATTACAAATAAATCTGCAGTCATAAAAGACAGAACTTCTTCAATCCTCAACCAGCCTTACAGGGTGCATCTAGAGGCATCCAAAGAAGCTCTAATGCCACCCAAATCAACTATTTCAGCAACAGCAAGACAGGTGCTTGAGGATGATCGCAAGCAAGTTCATACCACAGATCCACTGTACGCTGCAGTGGATAAGTCAAGCCGCAACCATCATCACAAGGAGTATCTAGAGTTATCCAAGGAATCTCTAACCACATCCAAACCAACTGTTTCAGCAACAGCAAGACAGGTGCTTGAGGCTAATCCCAAGCAGGTTCCTACCTCGGATCCATTGTATGCCACAGTGGATAAGTCAAGCCGTAAGGCATCTAAAGAAGCTCTTATGCCACCCAAACCAACTGTTTCAGCAGCAGCAACACAGGTGCTTGAGGTTACTGCAAAGCAAGTTCATACCTCGGAACCCTTGTATGCTGCAGTGGATAAGGCAAGCCGCAACCAGCATCACAAGGAGCATCTAGAGGCATCCAAAGAAGCTCTAATGCCACACAAACCAACTGTTTCAGCAACAGCAAGACGGGTGCTTGAAGTTGACTCCAAGCAGTGTCATACCTCGGAACCATTGTATAGTACGGTGGATAAGTCAAATCATTTTACTGCCAAAGTTTTGAGTAGTGCCCCTGCAACAAACACCCACAAACCTGAAGTGAATGAGAAGGGAACTTTAAACACCACTTTTGACACTGTTGGCCAAGCCTCAGAGACCAAGGAAAAGCCAACACCAGTTGCCAGAGCCATAAAAAAAACTGATTTGCCAGAATATTCTAGCTCTAACAATGGCACTACATTGTTGCCTTCAGCCAAACCCAGGGAAAAAGCATCAAGCAAAGAACCGGTCGAGCAGGTTCAACCAGAGCAGCCTACCCCTTCAAGGTTAACATTTACAGAAAGTGCCCAGGTGGAAAGAAAAAAAGCTTCCATGACAAATAAGGGCTCTTGGGAGAATAGAGGCGTAGAGGAAGGAATGCAGACAAATATACATACTGCCAAAACCGCCGACGCGCCAAAAGCGCAAACGTTTGCAGACGTAGCCGAAGCTTCAGAGAAAAAGCTGCTTGCCGCTGATCCTTTTCCAAATGATAAGCTGATCTCTCAAGATCCCTGGGCCTTACCACAAGAAAACATGGATCAAGTGAACCTCTTCACTGGTGACACAAAGAAAACAAAGCCAGACAATTTGGCATTAACCCCAGAGGACTTTGATCATATATTTGGATCTAAAAATAAAACTGATCCATTTTTTGGGTCAGTGGCATCCAAAGATGAAAAAGATCCGTTCTTTAGATCAGTTGCGCACTCAGGTGAAACAAGTCAAAAAGAATCATGCAACTCAAGTTCCTTATTCCAGAAAGAAACTACTAAAATGAAAAAACAAGCACCTCAGACTCCAGTTACTTTGGAAAAACGTCGTCTGGACAGACCAGACCCTCAGTTCATGCAAGATACAGATGATGTTGAATTAACTGTTACAAGTGTAGCTGGACCCAATGGTGGTGAAACAGTAGCCACCTCAAAAGCAGACCTTTGGGGATTTGATCCTTTCATGTCCAGTACTCCGGTGTGGTCCTCCTCAGTAACCCCAGAGCTAACAGGAAGCGTGTCTGGTGGTAAGACCATGCTTCGTGCCTGGGTCTCCCCTTCGGAAGTTCAGTCAGTCAACTCGCAGAGTGGTGGAGGTGGGGCTTTCGTTCCTCGCAGGTGAGAATTACCCCCAGCCCCATCATATCTTTTTAAGAAGCAACTTCTACTAACCCTGGGACCTTCTCCGGCATTTATTTCTGAGGTGCCACACTCTTTGTTCTTTGGAAATCATTAGCACGATTTTTTTTTTTGCTTATTTTGATGGCTAACCTGAGACTTCCTGGTGATTCATTGCTTTATTTTTGCCAGAGCCAACAGTGATCCTATATGTTTTAGAAGTATAAATGAAGGTTTCTAAGACATGTATTAAGCCTGGTCTAAAAATCTTTAGCCTTGTCAACCGTTACTGTTGCCATTTCGTTCAAGACGAGGCTTTGACTGTCCATGAAACTAGTTTTTCACGTTGCTTTTAAATTGCTTGTAAAGGTGAGCTGGTCATTGATTGAGGTTTTGGTGAATCTACCTATTAATTGCTGGTGTCTGTATTGGCTTGTCTCAACAATATGAGGATTCTTTGGATTAATCAGCATATCGTGTTTGACTCTCTGGGGGGGAAACCTGGTGTGGTTCATAGTTTCACAGTCCCTTTTAGTCTGGAAAACTAACACACATCTTGTATTTTTCCTTCTTCTCACATGACTTTTTTTGCCCTAGATGAACTTTTATTCTCTGGATCACAGTCATTATCTCTTCTGGTTAAAGAAAGATTATTAGGCTTCTTTGAGGCTACGTATTATACAGCTACATAAAGATATTATTCATTGTTATTATTGTTAGTTTTTCAATGAAGGGCGTAAAAAGTTTCTTTTTGTTTTTTCCTCAGGCCGCACCCAGTAAAACCCTTGAGTTCCACAGAAAGCCAGTCTCCCAGTAACATTTCTGTGCTCAAAGACTTGAAGACTCCAAACATCCGTGAAGTGGCTGAGAAGTCAAAGGTATGCCCGTTAATACAGAGTAATACAGTGTAAACAACGACAGATACAGTGGAGGAAATAATTATTTGACCCCTCGCGGATTTGTTTGTTTATTAGTCTCAGAACAGAATCATTTTAATGGTAGGTTTATCTGAACAGTGACAGATAGCACTTCAAAAGGTAAATAAAACAAATAACTTTAAATAAAAGATAGAAAATGATTTGCATTTCATTGAGGGAAATAAGTATTTGAACCCCTACCAACCATTGAGTTCTGGCTCCCACAGAGTGGTTAGACACTCCTACTCAATTAGTCACCATCATTAAAGACACCGGTCTAAACTAGTCACCTGTATAAAAGACACCTGTCCACAGAATCAATCAATCAAGCAGACTCCAAACTCTCCAACAT
>JBBJLR010000018.1:2131706-2142599 GCA_037577145.1 Brachypetersius gabonensis | reverse complement strand
TATACAAATATACATATATATATATATATACATACACACACATATGTAAATTCTTATATATATATTTATATTAAAATATATATCTATTTATATATAGGTTTAATTTGAATGAATTCCCTGTAGTTACCCTCACGTTTGTCTGTGTTGTGTGTTCTACACCTACGGTCCAGGAAGACGAGGTGTGTACTAAAAGGTTGGGATGACAATAAAACTCTACTTGAACTACGTGACTTGCTTCATGTTGCACACCCGTGGCAATGGGTATGACTGAAACACCTGCGGCATCCACAGACACTTTCTAGATACCAAAGATACTCAGAACAAGGGGATTTCAAATGTAACTGCATAGAGTTAATAAGTAAAGGAGGTGGGTGGATGAACTGGGAATCTGTTTACTGAGAAAGTTTGCAGCCTCAAGGACACTCATTTACTGAAACTATCTATTAGCTACAGCCAGGGTAGGACTACATACTGCCACCCAGTGGAGAAAAGCAGTAGCAGGGGGTGTATTAGGTCTGTGTCCGTGTTGTGAACCATCTTTTACAGAGCTTTTTAGAGCCAGTGGGAAACATTTGGAAACATATTGACCGATTTTAATGAGAAAATAACTCTACGTAGACTTGCCTCTCATGTGGGCAGATAGATGACCTAATCGCAACTGCAAGTGTCAACACTCAGGTACCTTTGAGCAAGGTACTGTCCCCACACTGCTCCCCAGACACCCCTCGATGGCGGCAACCCACTGCTTCACTTGGTGAATGGGTTAAATAAATTAAAAAAATAAATTACATCTCAGTGATCAATAACAGTACCAGAGTGGGTGGTAGTAGCCTAGTGGGTAACACACTCACCTGTGAACCTGATGATCTGAAATCTGTGGAAGCTGATTGCAAAGCATTTACATTTCTAATTTTTTCATTTAGCAGATGGTTTTATCCAGGCTTACCAACTACGCAAACAGTGGAAATATCCTGACAGTGTGCAAGCTAAAAGCCCTAAAACACCTGATTGTGGATTGATCTGATTAAGCAAGAAAATATATAGACCTTGAAGACCATTTTTTAATCAAAAGACAAAAACTGAATCTTTCACCACCTTTTGCCTTTATATCCTGTAGTATTTGTTATAATTTAAATTCATATAATAACTCAGCGTCTCGTATTATATGCTTAAAACTGAGGCTTGTGTCTTGCATTTCACTTGAGCAATAAAAAAGTTCCCTTATTTAACTGAAGGGGTTTTAAAAGAATACACCAGTTTGTCAACAGAAAATTATGTTTGCTGTCTTTGTAGGTGCTTCAGGAACGCAAAACCGGTTGGTAGGCATCCTCTCTGGAGGCTTAAAGCAGAAAAGAAATTGTGTGGCTTGAAAAAGGCAATTTCACAGTCAGTATTGTGGACTGACTGCTTTAGATAGCCCCTGGGTACAAAGCTGCATGCTAGGTTCTGCACGTGGTGGAGCTGAAAGTCACTCGAGAGACAAAACTGGGCTGTGAGGCAACAACCTGACATATCAAATTTGGGTAGTGTTTTCTCCTAGCCATTAGTCTGACTGGCTTGTTTTTGATTCACATCTTTCCCATCATGCTCCCCCCCTCCTTGACTCACTGGGTTTATTATCCAAGCCTGTTAGGCTCCCTTTGATTTGTCGGCATGGCAGACCATTGAAAAATAGTGCTTCTATCATGCCAGGAGATTGAGGACGGGGAAGCAAATCAGGTAAAAGAAACTGTATGGGTCACCATGGCAACATCTTGTTTCTCTTTCTGTTCATCTTTTCTTGTTACCTCTCATTTTCATGTTGTGGTTGAAGCCAGGGGTCTATTAACATGCTGTTGACAACGGCCCTTCTATTTCGCCACTTAGTCGCATGCAGCAAATTCCAGGCTTCCTACCAAAAGTGCTCCCAAAAGCAGTTTTAGAAAGTCTAACAGAGGCGCATATAATGATAGAGTAATACAGGGGGGCAGTGCACAGTAAGTAGTTCAGATTGCCTGATGATGGAACCTAACACAGTAACTCTGTTGACAGATCAATAATCCTGTGCTTTATGAATACAGTCCCTGGTCAACAACCCTTCTGCTTTGACACTGGTCTGTTTCTTGCACAGCCAGAGCAACATGCATGCACAGAAAGTGTGGTCTATTTTGGCCATTTTTACTCAAATCTCAGAGGAAGGACTCTTCCAAAATCCACTTTACATATGTTTCAAACATGAAGTTTGCACTCACTGCCAGTTTTGATAGAATAAAAAAAGGTTCACCTTTTCCCTGCAGCAACCGAATCACCCATCTGCGTCTCCTCCTGTGACTGGAAAGAACATACCACTTACTCTTGATAGAGTGTTGAATTATACCAATTTGCGCAGCAATTCAATCATAAAAAAATTGAGGTTAAGAGAGAAAAAAAGCACTTCTATCTTTTTTTATTCCAGTTCAAGCCTTCCCATTTGATTGTCATCCCATAATTCCCTGCTTCCAGAAACGTAATCTACTGACACAGGTTTGAATTGCTCATTGTGATGTCTTTGGGTCCTATAAGATCAAACGCAACAATGAAGATCATATATTTTCACCACACTGTACACTGTTTATTAATGTTCCACCACCACATTCATTTGTACAACATGGTAACATCTGAATTACACACAGAGGGGACAAGACTAAAACCAGTCCTTTTAACATTCAGCATTCACCTCTTGCAGTCCACAGTAAAGAGAAAGATAATGAACCTAACTGATGTTCAGCTGGACTTCGTTCAACAGAAACATCCTTATTTGCATCTTGTAAATCAGCTCTACAAGATCAGCAAATGATATCCCCATGTCATTATGTACACATACCCTAAAATGTATATTTAAAAATATTCCAGGATCAGACCCAAGCAGGAAAAGCAACAGACATCAAGAAACTACATTAGGTTCCGTACTGATAATGGCTGATTCTTCTTCTCTGTAATGTCTATCCTTCTTTGAAATACATTTCCTGATTATTACAAAACATACTATAAGCTATGAGAAAAGTCATTGTATAGTGTTTGCTGAATTAATGAGGCCAAATCCTCGTTCTGATAGGTAGGGGGTTGAGGCAGTGGGTCGTAGTGGTTTGACAAATATCAGTTTTGATATGCCATTCAGTGTATTTTTAGACCCTCATACCAAAACCAGCATATATTTCCAAGGCAAAAGTCTTTAGTGAACACCTCCTGAAGGCAGTGGTAGCAATGTGAAATGTAGATCCATCCGCTGTTCCTTTGAACATAAAAATCCAATTATATGAGTAGTCAAAGTCAGTTTTCAAAGCTCCTTTGAACAGTTTTCTGCAAAATAGGCTACAGTTTATATAAAACATATTTTCAAATATAAAGACTCACAAAAATTCAGTTCATGTCTCAAACCCACTTGAGATGATGGCGAATATTGATTACAGCTGTTTTATGTGGGGGGAAAAAAAAGATAAAAGTCATCAAGGATGCAGTCACTTCAAAAGGGTAACTCTAGTATTTGTAGTACCTGTTTCATTCTTTGTTGAAAAATTTGCTTCCAATGGGTAAAGAGAATAAACGAAATAGATGGGTTTACTTGTCCTTACTCCTTATTGTCCTTATAACAAGCACATACATCTTTGGACTAGTCTTTGAGACGTGTCCTACGACAAATTAACATTCTGCCTGTTGGTATTTCTTAGTTCATGCACTCTCCTTGGACACACAAGTGACTGATGTGCCGCAAAATCAAGCAAGTATTTACATTGCACCTAAAGTGAGGTCCACTGAGTAAAGTCCACCCAGTCCACTTGTAAAGTCAGGACCTCAAAGTTTGTGTTAACACTCACTGAGATGTTCCTCCATTCCAGTAGTCTGTAAACCACGCCTTTTCTTGGGTAATTTTACGCTCCTGGCATTAACCCCTTGCAAGGTAGGGGCGGATTTCTGTCAGAGCACCACGCTTGCAGTGGCGCAGTTGTTGGCAGGTATCCCGATGCCAATTCGTCTATGGCACGTGAACATCTTTCGCAGCTCTGCTCGAAAGCGGTCATGCAGCCATGCATATAGGAATGGGTTGCAGCAGGACGAACTCATGGCGCATAGGTGGCACAGCAACTGGATGAGCAGGAAATATCGCTTATCAATCAAGTTGATATCGATGTCGCGAAGGACGTTGAAGACACTGATCGGCAGCCAGCATACCGCAAAAGCTGCCACCACCAGCGTCACAAGCCGGAATGTTTTCCGTTTACGCGCCCGCTGTGCCTCGGCCTGGCTCTGTGTGCGGTGGCCAGGCACCACACAGTTGCGAAGCTTGACAGAGATAAACAGGTATGATATGCAAAGAGCGGAGAGAGGAAGGACATAGGTGATGAAGAGGGTACTGTAGGCGTATGCCAAACGCTCACGTTCCTGGCCCATCCAGAACTCCTCACAGATTGTGAAGCCTTCATCTTTGAACTCCACATGGTAGGTGTGGGCCACGGCCGGAGCCACCAGGCCACAGGAGAGGATCCAGATCCCGGAGAGAAGGTATGCACAGGCCAAAACAGAGATGCGCTTCTTTAGAGGGTGGACTGTAGCATAGTATCTAAAGGGCAAAAATTCTGAAAATTACACTGGAAATTGTAGGCCATAGTGATACAACATTAAGGTGACATTAGTTTTACTAGAGAAACTTTGGTAAGCTGTGGTACTTGAATGACCGAATGGTATGACATCTGTATCAGTTGGCAAGTGGCAGTGTCTATTCGCAGGTTTTGTTTTTCCATTATGAGAACTTAAGTATAAAAGGTAACTTCTAACATACTGAAGAGTCATACAGGATTAAAGTCAGTGATCAAACTGCAGTACCTCAACTGGTAAAACTTAATCAGCTTTCTCAACGACGCAGGTCTATGGAGAGCATGCAAATCATGACATCATAAAAGTGATATCAATTGCAAAATAGAATTTATATTTCTTGTATGTGTAAAGTTCAGTCCCAGTTACAAACAATGCTGTGCAAAAACCTTGAGCAACCCCTTATTTCTGTCTGATATTTGGCATATTGAGTAGATTAAATTAAAGAAACTGAAACGAATGCTTTACTGTGACAGGCTGCAAAGTGCTCAAAGATACAAGGAGCCTAGTTAAAGGAGCTCTAACCTCTCAGCATTCAGCACCACCAGTATACTGATCACCGCCTGATCATCTGGAATCATCTGCTCTTGTTTCTTCACTGCTTCAGGACTTCAGTTAGATGCTCTTTGTTCTGCTTGAATAATTCATGTGTAGGTCACTGTGTGTCTTAACAAGCAAGCTGGTCAGGTTCAGGGACTGGGCTGAAAATTAAAATCTTTGACAGTCCTGCTGGAGAACTGTTCCACGAGGCTATATAAAAAAAATACAAGGACGTCTGGCTCTTTGGAAGCAAAATATTTAAAGAAATGAGGAGTCATTTCAAGACTTTTGGACAGCACTGCATAGCATGGAAAAAAAAGAAATAACTGAAAGTTGTCTATAGTCAGGGAAAATCTTTTTGCTCTAGCACTCTAATGGGTACCTATATGAATCAACTGGTATGCAACAAAATGATACATTTTCTCTGTTTGACTTTCCTGTAATTCCCCACTACTTGAACGGATGCCAACACAAATGGCTGTTACACCAAGAAACCACCCCCGCCCCTGTCACATCAAAATAGCCCAGACTCTGAAATTCCACTCTCCCAATCACTCACCTGTCCACCCCAATGGCAGTTAGTGTAAACACAGACACGTACACCGTCACTGGCTGAATAAGGAACACCAAATAGCACATGAATCTTCCAAACACCCATCCTCTCGGATTGAAGGCATATGCCAGGGTAAAGGGCACGCAAGTAGCACACATCAGCATGTCTGAGAACGCCAGGTTCCCAATGAAGAAATTAGTCACATTGTGCATCTTCCTGGTGTGGCAGATGACATACAGCAGCAAATAGTTCCCGAAAACACCCACTAGCACAACCAAGGCATAACAAGGGATGATGAGGGGTTTGAATGACTGGAGGAGTTCCACTCCAACAAACTGTGGATTACGTTTTGTAGTGCCATTTGTTGACTGTACCACCACCTCGTATATCCGACCCACGCTGGAGTTCTCCATGGTGATGTTACTCAGGCAACAGGAGGGAAGGGGATCACCTGGCCAACCACTACCACTGCCCTCCATCACTGAAAGCTTGAGGTCAGCTTCAATGGACTTGAACTGTGGAGAACAAGCAGATAAGGAACATGTGTTTAGTTAGAATATCAGATCAAATCTAAAAGACAGTGGACTTGGTTTCTCAGATGACAGATGGCCGTGAAAGGCCCAGAGGAATTGGCAATTGCCTGCATCTTGTGTGGGTGATGACTTTGAGTGTTAAACACCCAAAATGTGTGATTCACACTAAGATCATCCAGGAATTTGAAGGCATGGTGAGGTTCCGTCAAAATGACTTGAGGTTTGGTAAGTGCAACATTTTCAAACTAGAACAGATGTTAACAAAACGGACAAAATATTGTGTATCGTGCCCCCAGAGATGCACAAAGTTTAACAAATGAGTGTTTATAGTTTCACATCATTTGTTTACAGGAGAATTATTAATGGTACATTAAAGGTCCAGAAAAATATTAAATGAGTTCAATACAGTCGCTTTGGGGAAATTATTTGGTTGGTTTTTATCGTTTGCAACATTAACATTTCAGCTTTTTCTCTAAACCACAGAAGCAACATTTGGACTGTGAAAGTACGTCAGGGTTACAGGAAATGTGTTGATTATTTCTGCAAACCATCCATTTAAAGTAATTTTAATGTATGGCATGCACTGTCAAACACAGCAGTGGGGAAAAGGAAGTTGTGTGGCCCTTAATGAATGCTAGCATGAATTGTGGTTGTTGCAGTCATCAGTGTCCTCTATAGTCATACATATTTGTATTCAATTTGCTTTGTAATGCAAATTTTCTTTTTCAAGGTCTCATTATTATCTGAGCAAATGGATTACATATTAAGTGTAAATGCTCGCTAGACCTCCAGGCCACAATATGAAAATAATAGTCTTTTTTCACTCCAAGATTTTATTTATCTGTGCCAGCAAAGTATTAGCGAAAATGCAGAAAAAGGTCTGTTTGTACATAAGTCTTGCATATTTATCCTGTGGCCATTGTCTGGTTAATTTACGTGTTCTTTGCATTTGGAACCTGTTGTAAACTATCACTTTAGGACAAATGTCACAGATTGTTATGAGAACATGAGAATGAAGCCTGACTCAAGGGGCTGCCATGCTCTGTTGATGACCCAGTGATACACTCAAGCTGAACACAGTGTTCTTCATAATGGCTAATACATGAAACTTTTTACTAGCTATGCAGATAAGGCCATTGCTGAAATAATATATTTTCGAGGAAAAGCAGAACTCTCTTAAACTAGAGGAGAAGAGATTAATGTGGCACATTCTCCTACTTTCAGATTCATTAAAACGTTACAGGTCTTCTGTGTGACAGCAGGACCAGCACATTCAGCATAAAATAAAATGAGTCGTTAGTTCATGAAAAACTGACAGGGCTTTAATGCACCATTCTTTTTGTTTCGGAATTAAATAAAAGAGATTTGATTAAAGTTTGTGAGAAGCTTCAGGTGTCGTTTTAAAAATATAAAACATTAGTGTAATGTTGGACTGAATGCAGTGATGGACTGAAAAGGCTTTTTTGCTCACTGTTCTCCTGTACAGCTTGTTCTCCTGTACCTGCTCATTGTCTTTCTCTGCTCCACTTTATCTGCCCTGATGCGCCGTGTGTGTTATATCACACATGATAACAGGATCATAATGGGACTTATGCTCTTAAAAGCATATGAGGCATGTAAAAACCCAGGTGAGCAACAAGAACAATAACAGTTCACAGTGCATTTTAAGACAAACAGTTACAGTGGGCCCATCAGAAGCATATAGAAATGAGCTGTCCTTTAGTGACCAAATTCACTAACAAAGACTATAGAATGTAAATGATATGCACTGTATTATTACGTCCCAGGTATTAAACGCAATGGTGTTGGATACTGGAGATTGTTTTTCAGGTTAGGTGGTAGACTCTTCAAAGTCAAGTGCGCTTGTGTGAATATGGTGTGATCAAACTCAAATTATTTCTAAAAATACACCTTTTACAAAAAGTTGTAAGGAACGATCTGTGTTTGGGTATTATTGAATTAGTTGAGTATTATCAGTGATGTGAGATGTTGTCCACAAACATCCAGGAGGGGGAGCTCTCACTGCTTTTCTGGTACTACAACAGTTAAGGAGCTTCACGTCATTTATGTCCATCTGTTCAGGGGCACACCACCATACTGCAGTGAAACCATTCTAGACTCATATTTCAGTGAACAGGAAAACTTTCTGCTTAAACCACTCTGCTCCAATATTAGACATGGCTGCTAATGCTCCATTCTAATCGCATTACTCTTGCTCTGCACATGTAATGTAATTGAATCTGTTCTTTCATGGCAGCCCTTAACATGTTCACTGTGGACACTCATCTGCAATAACATTTTGATGAACTGTGCAGCCCCAATTATAACTGATTTTACTGTCAATTGTCAACACTAATAACCTAGTTTCTCTTATTACAAACTAGTCCTTGTTATTTATTTTGCTAAAAAGCAGAGCTGAAACAGTTTCATGTTGCGCACCCTTTTTAAATACACCCCATGTCTCTCCATCACCCGGGCACCTACTGTGTGCTCTGAAAAGCCCGAACTGAATACACAGAGTCTGATCATATTCAGTGTGATGAGCTGGCCTTGAGTTTGCCCTATTCAAGCATTCGGCACGTTGCCTCGGCTGCAAATAGTTGCCCATCATCTTTACCCACAAATCTGCTTTGTTGCTTTCTCCCATTCTGTCAGTCTCCTCAAATAAACATGTTCCTACAATAAAGGCAGAACATATTGATGTCTGCGCACCACGTCAGGGCCTTGACCAGCCTTGAAGTCTGCAGGTTCTTTGCATTTTTGTATTCCACTGTGGGCTCTCAAAAGTGGCTATTCCTCTTCAGCTTTTTGATTTTAAAACAATTGCATCATCTGTTCCAGACACATCATCAAACCTGCTGAAAAACATTTGCCAAGGAAAAAAAAGTAACTAGTTCTGCGTTTTGAACTCTTCTTCGTTAATATGATGATTTCAGAGTGTTGTTGTATTTTGATATGCAAAGAATATGCAAATATATATTGATTTTAAACATGTGAACAGGCGTATATTTCACATTTGTTCTCCTTTTACTGTTACATGTTTAAAACAGATAATGTGTTTCCATGGTGATGTGAAATCCATTCTGAATGTGCATGCACACACTATCACAATGCATCCTTCAGTGAAGGCAGCCTGGAGCTTCTTTAATACGCCAGGTGACTGCAGACCCCCTCGAGATACATTAAATATTAATGTTAAGACTATTCTAAAGTACATTTAAATTTACTTTACAGCCAAATTTGAAGACAAGTTTTGACAGGGCTGTAAAGAGCTTGCATAAGTATTATCATAATTATGATGATAATAATTGCATGTGCACATACGTATATTCACTATCGGAAGCTTTGCTAGCATGCGAGTGTGATACTTTGCAACTAAATATGTTATTAATTGAGTACAATAATCACTTTTAGTTGCAATTTGCAGTTCAGTTTATTTCTTGAATTAACCCAAAATCCCAAAATGAATACTGGGATGCTGCTGCTACTGAATAAGCAGAAATTAATATAGTGTTAATGATATGGTCATTAATCAAAGCCATACTTTTGATTAATGAGCATACATGATAGTATTTTTTTTTTTAAATAGCAAGATCATATATTTTCATCCCTGTAAGAAAATCTGGAAAAGGCATGAGCACAATGTGAAGAACATGCTGTTAAGGATGTGATTAATGAGGAAGATGCAGAGTGACTACAACTAGTTTACAGAAGACAGGCCAGTTCCTATTCTTCTCATTATATCAAAGTCCTCCTCCATTCTGTGGGTGACCTTTTTCAGTCTTTATTTCACACAAATAGGATTTGTGCAAAACAACTCAACTGTTTAATCTCATCTGTCTGTTACTGAATGTTATTTATGCTATTTAATTTTATTGCATTCATCAAATTTTTTTCATGGCACAAACACTAAATCCAACAGGAGTGTCAGTGTCAGTTATTTGGTTGCACTATTGTTTTTGTCTTTTTGTTTTTGTCTTTATTTCTTTTGTTGCACTTGCTCATGACAAAAGTCTTAGAATTACCCTCAGGATAAATAAAGTCTTATGTAAAACATTCATAGACGTTTCTACTAATTTACGCAGGAACTTAATTTGATTTTGTGAACTAGATGAGTGCATTTCATTGAAGAATCAATGCCTCTGTTCTTCTACAGCAAGCAGATTCGGGTAAGTAGGATGCTAGCATTACTGCTGCTGAGTACTAATTGTTCAGAGTTGATCAGCTCCGCGGTGGATTGAAGTTCACTGATGCCATGAATGTATGAAAGGCTTACATCTGGAGTTGAAAAGCAATAAAAAAAAATATGACAGCAGTGTTAAAATATTTTATGGGCTTCAGTGCCATCTTTTATATAGAAATGACTCAACACTGGCTAATTGTGATTTTGCACAAAAACTCCATGTTAACCCGTTCATTTTGGACTCAACTGTCCAAATCTTATCACTCCTAATTCTCCGGTCAGACTATACCCCTAACGGATGTAGGATGCTCTGGCTGGCATTAGCTACAACCAAAAAAAAGCACAGAAATCCCATTTCAACTCGCAGCGTTGCCTCTAAAAACGTGTAAGCACACAATGCACTACAGATACCAATCCCCACCCCCCCTTCACACACACACACACACACACACACACACACACACACACACACACAC
>JBBJLR010000018.1:2121479-2131606 GCA_037577145.1 Brachypetersius gabonensis | reverse complement strand
ACTAGAAGTTCCTCAAAGCTCATTATTGCCATTTTGTTTAAGAGAGAACCAGAGATTAGTTTTCTTTGAATTATTCCAGTTCTGTAAACACTGCATCACTTCTCTTATTCTGATGTTTTGTCATTTCCTTATATGTATGTTTTTACAATGAATCATTAATGGAATTCTCAGTTTGAGGCATCTTTATTCCCTATTTACTAAAGAATCCCAGTTAAAAACCATCCTTTTAACAGATGCCTGCTGCATTGAAGTGGAAGCTTTTTGGTTCCAAAGCAGCTACTGTTCTTCAAATTAGAAGTTGAACAAATCACAAGACTTCTCACGCCACGCTGAGCTGGCTTATCTCAGAACACACACCAGGACAAGTCACAGGTGTTCACACAGCCTGTCAAATCATTTATAAACACTCTGTTCAGAAGGTCTGTGCACTTTTGGGACATTCCTTCTGGGCACACATGGGCCAGAGTGTTCAAATTAAAATAATCAGGGATTTTTTTTTTATCTCTTGAAAACAGGATTTAACTTCAGGATTGAGCCACGCTGCATTACTTCTAAAGGAACGCTTCGGCCCAAAATTAAATCTGCACCATGTGAACATTGCATGCCTCACAATAAAGCGAAATTCGGACAAAACCCAGACCGGAGGATGGCTGCCATTACTGTTTCTAGCTATGGAAGAATCAAGTCACAAATGTGTGATGATTTAAGCATTTGCTAATTGGTCCGATTAGACTTCATTGCTTGTTGGCTTACAGCTCCAACACATTTTTTAAAAACATTTACAGGAACAAACGAACACCGTTTTCCACCCCAGATGTGTTGGAACAGTCAAGACATTTGTTTTGCTTCTTCAGTTCAATCTATTGTTATAGCTATTGTTCCAAACACTAGAAGTCAACAGTCACCCAAATCCTATCCAATAAATACATCCCTGAAATGTTCCTCAAACCACATCCAGGTCTTCAACCAGGTGAGCCATTACGTTTTGACCAATCAGTGATGAATACAGAGGAATCTGATCCAGGATCAGTCCTGCTCCTGACTGCTTTGTGAATAGCAGACCTGATTGTGTCTAAAGTGGCTGAAGTGGCTGCCTGGTTCCAGTTGATCGTCTGGATAATCCTTTACAACCCGAGACCGGATCTAGGCAGGGGCAAGAGTGGGCAGCGCCCCCTCAAATTAAAATTTTGAAATGTTGAGAAAGCACATGTTTATATACTCACAAAATGAATATATTACAAGTTGATAAAATGATCTGCGGTAGCGGAAAAATCCGCCGAAAAGGGCTTTCCCTCATGTCTCTGTCCCTCAGCTCTGTGTATTCATCCACAGGCTACAGCGCACGCACGCACACACACACACACACACACTCACACACACACACACACACACACACACACACACGCTCCTCCCCTGAGCCCTCGGAAAACATCCAATCACCGTCCTTATGCAAATGAGTAAAGACGTAGTCTAAAGGGGCTTTCAGACCGAACGCGCATGCGCTGCGCTCTTCGCGATGTTTGCGCTTCCTCTCAAAAAACAGCGACAACGCGCCGCGCTTGCCGCGGGGCTCAGCGCAAAAGTAGGCGTGGTTTTCTAAACTCTCCTGCCCCGGCTAACAGAGTTAGCACTAGCGCTAGCTCTGTTACCACTAAGAGAGAAATGCTGTGGGCTTCGTAGATTCTGGACACTCAGAGACTTTTAAGATTAGCTTTTCCTGGTTTGATAGTTTTGCTTAAAACACTTGTATCAATATTAAAATAATAATTACTCAAAATATTCAGTAGTGATAGCACTGTAGTGGTGCAACCCAAAAAAAGAACAAGCAAGAAAGACAGCAAGACAAAGCTGGTGTACATGTAGATTCTGGACACTCAGAGACGTTTAAGATTAGCTTTTCCTCCATCCCCGCTGTGTGTGTGTGTGTGTGTGTGTGTGTATGTTTGTGTTTAGACGAGGCAGACCGAACACTAGCCCGATGCTTTAATTCTATTGGTCGCGCGAAAATGCGTCGCGGCGCGCAGCGGTCAATGTTCAACAAATTTCAGCTTTGACCGTGGTGTGCGCAGACGGCCGCAGAAAATAGAAGCCATAGAAAATAATGGGTTTCAGAGCAAAGCGCAGCGCATGCGCGTTTGGTCTGAAAGCCCCTTAACGTAGTGTCGCGTTGGATTTCAGCGGGTCACGGAGTGGAAAGACTTTGAAGAAGCTGCAGCTTTTTTTCAGTTACAACAAGCACAGCGATGAGTCCCCGCCCACTGAGTCCACGCCCACTGAATCCCCGCCCGCTAAGTCCACGCCCACTGAATCCCCGCCCGCTGAGTTTAACAGACTGAAGACAAATTACCGTTGTCTGACAGACCCCTACAAGCCCCGCCCCACACTGTAGTTCTATATTGCTTTGTTTCTAATAATCACAGCAGTTTTTACAAAACCAGCTTACTTACTTTCCACTCCAGCTTTCATCAGCTCACAAAGAGAAAGTTACTTCTGCAATGCATCCATTTTTCATCAGAAGTCCATAACAAATAACATGGACATGGATGAATTTGTGAAAGTTTTTGCAATATAGGAGGCTATTTCCCAATATAGGGAAATAGGAGACTGTTGTAGAGTGGATTGGAGAGAAGAGAGCTGTTCATTTACTATAAAAAAATAAAAAAAATATATATAAAAAAACAGAATATGATCTGTTCTATAGCCCATCTGCTTTAACTTAGGTTTTTTTTTTATTATTATTCATAAGACAAACTTTCAGTTTTGTAAATATTCTAGTTATAATGTGTTAAGTCTTACTTTAGGTTAAACGTTTTTGAGAATTAGACCATCCAGCTAAGATAAATGTTATGTCGTTGATTGATAAAATCTGGATTAAGGATATTTTATTTTGTTTTATTTATTTAATTTTTATTTTTCAGTTTCCCACTGAGGGATTGCCACCTTATTGTGGTCAGAGGGTTAGCGTGCCTCAGTGACCTTAAGAGCTAAATCAGCAGGAGCTTAGTCTTTAAGTGGGACACCCAAGTCGGACAGGTCTGAAGGTAGAGGCCTGACAAAGTGCAATCCACTTTTCCAGTCTTTGGACGCAGCTAACAACACAATTCAGCCAGGACTACTGTTACTATAAGCACAGGGAAAAAAACAGTGCTCAAACATGATGTGTACACATGACGCCCCCTTCACATTTCTGACTGCCCCCCCATATGTGCCTGTCTAGAACCGGCCCTGTTACAACCCCTAAACCAACTAGTCTTCACCAACTTAATGAAGAGTTGAATGCAGTTTGAAAGGGCTGAGAGAAGTTTTGGGCGTGTATTTAAGGAAAACATTTGGGTGACTATTGACTTCTAGTGTTTCTTAGAAATTCTAGCCTTCTAGCTCCAGGGCTAAACTGAAAAAGCCAGTGCGCCTTGACTGATCCACTACATTTAGTGCACATGGAAAATTGTGCATTTGTTTTTTCTTTTGCTGAACCGGTTCTTTAACAACATTACTCAAAAATAACCACCATTCCAATTACTTGAAAATTTTTTCAAGATAATCCCATAGTCTTGCTTTTCTTTCAAATTTATTGTTTCTCAGCATTCAGTTATTCTCAACGCTCCACTTATATTACAAGGAAATCACATTGAACAAGGAATTATGTACATAGCTCAAAAAAAAAAAAGCAGTCGGGACATATTTGATTACCCTGGGAAAAAAAGAGCAATCATGCATCTATTATCTGGCATCAGAGGGCCCAACAAATATCCTGAGATGTCCACAGAAAATGTTTTCCGTCGCTATTTACTACCATTATACTTATTACTTGGCAATTTTGCCCATTTTTAAAATGTTATGCTTTTTTTTTTTTTACCTGATAACAAAGCACACATCAGTTGCGTTTGGAAAGGTCACTGCGTTCAGCTTGCTCTCCTCTTCTGGACCCATTACCCTCACCATACATTCTACCCTGTGGCTTTTATTCAAAGAGGAACTGGTTTAGAACATAAAGCGCAATACAGAACAACGTTGTGCGTCGTGCCCTATACACTGGAAGTGTTGCCGAAGATTAGTGCTTTTTTTTTTTGTCTGCACAGAAATAATAATAACAATAACACAAATAATTCTAACTCAAATAACAAAAAATAAAAATTAGCAGCACTGACGGTGAAGAAATGGAACGAGGTGGTCAGCGTAGTGTAATGCGGCCCGGCTCTGCAGTTCATAATGGACAAAACTAAACACATCAGCTACCATAATATACACACCTGCATTGTTCTCATGTTGATGTTGTTTTTTTTCTTTTTTTTTTTTTTAGCTTTTTGCACATTCACAGATAGAAAACTGGGAGGGGGGGAATAAATAAAGAAAATAATTTAACATGAGTACAAAATGTTCCGACTGCCACTTTTCTTAGACTCTAAACCAGAGGCTACATCCATTGTGCTTAGAAAAAAGTTGTGTGCATATGTGTGTGTGTGTGTGTGTGTGTGTGTGTGTGTGTCTGTGTGTGTGTGCCAGATGTTCTCGTCCAAGCTTATGAAAGAAAACACCCAGATATACACAGGCTGGAGGGGCCTTCGGGGTCGGCCTTCGAAAACAGGGGTCCCTGCAGGACTGGAGGTCAGACTGGGCTCCTGGACCGTGGTCCATCGCACCGGGCGAGTCTGTAAAGTGGACCGATCCGTTTCTTCAGCAGGACCTGGGGGCCACAGAGCAACACAGGGCTGGAAATGCTATCCCTCTGTCCATCTGTCCCTCCGTCAGTGTCTTGTGTTTGTTAGTCCACTCTGTGCTTACCATCCTTCGGCCTTATCTTGTTTGTCTTGTCAGCTACATCACAGCCTCCCCTCGTGACTCGGAAAACATTGTGATGGTCTTTGCACTGATGGGAAGTTCTGGGATGGAATTCGTCGTCCTCTCTTTCTCTCTTTCTCTCTCACTCTTTCCCCATTTCCCTGACTGCCGTTCGGCCAAGCTGTGCATTCTCAGTCGTCCTGCTCCTGTAAGGTGGAACTGGAAAAGAGAGGGAAAAAAGAAAATCTGTCAGAAGCGCTGCCAAACCCTCCTAAACGTATTTGATCATTTCAAATACATCCTTTAAGTTTTTCGAATGCTTTCCTTGATTTTGAGCTTTTCAGGAATTCTGAGAAATGAACAAACCGATCATGCAAAGCACACGAGGCGGCTGGCTGCAGCTGTGGAACGTGCCATGATCTTATTTTGCAATATTCCAAATAAAGCTATGAGTTTTAAACTATTTATGCTGCCAAGAGTCTAAACTTCTGAACTTAAGGACGCACCGCTATAGAAATTGTGGTCCCAAATATAATCCTGATATATTTTACATATTTCTGCCAATATTGATACATAAAGATTTATAACAAGACACCCCATCTCTCCTGTGAGGATGTTTGAATTAAAACGAGACCCTAACCCCTTTACCCAGAGAGAGATTATTTTTATACTATACTGTTGCATGCAAAAGTTCAATCTCCTCAAGCCCAGTTACATGTTTTATTTTTTTGACTGAAAAGGAGTATGTGCATCCTAAATATGGCATTTCCTGCTATTTTCAGGGCTCAGTTTATTTATTTACTGACTTTAATTAAAATCATATAGGAAAGAAATACATCTTTAAATACAGAATGTGCCACATCTATTGCACAGTTCTCTTTTTATGTGTTGTTTCCTGTCTAATGAATTCAATTTAGCAAAAATGTTAGCTGTGCATTAAACTGTGTCTCTCTAGAAGCTGTGTGTAAATATCTTTTGACAAGGGTGCTCAAACATTTTATATAGTAAAGTATTCCTAAAGTAGTTTAAAAATGACTCTTGTCTTTTAGCATTGCACTATGAACTTGGCAGTGAGTTAAAACCGGATTTGCAAATTCATCTTTATATCTGTAAGCTCACAAATGTAGTAAAATGCAGATTTAGTGCAGATTTGAGAAGTAAAGTGCAGTAGTTCAGTGTCACCTAAATGCAATGGTCAAATACTGGTTTAAATAAGTGTCTAATATACATATCTTTCCACTGTCAATACTTGTGCTTTCTCTCGATGTATTGTTAACTTTAATTACGTAATTGGAATCAGTGTCACGTTGTGCACGGGGCGTGAAGTGAGGCGCAAGTGCAGGTTCCAGTTGATGGGTTTTATTTACAAAAGACACATACTCTGTACAAAACTAAAACAAAAAGGCATGAGGGCCTAACCAAAAGCATACAAACAGAAGACATGTCAGGAATGGGTGGTGGGAAATGACCAGCAACAAAGACAAGACAAAACACACTCCTTAATCATCCAGTCCAATCACTTAACTAATACAGAACATCTGACACTGTGACTTAAGACACAAACATACACCCAGAATATCAAAATAAAAGTCCTCAGAACAAAATCAAAACAGACCTTCACACTGAAACATTATTATAGTTTCTATCGAAGTGTTTACTGCCAGGTATTTTAAAGCTGCCGCTCTAATATGAGCTAGTTTTGCTTCACCTTAGTATGCCATTGTCCATGAAGCCATGCGAGAGAGATCACCTGTCTATTTAAATTCTTCACTTGGCTTAAATTGATATAACTGCACAAAGAAGTACTGCCAAAAAAGACATTCTCCCTCTCTTTCTCTCTCTCTCTCTAACATTTAAATTTAAATTCTTCACTCAGTTTAAATTGATATGACTGCACAATGCAATACTGCCGGACATTCTGTCTCTCTCTCTCTCTCTCACTTTCTATCTCTCTCACACTCTCTTGTGTCAAAATATCTAAAATCCATGGTCTCATAGCTTAAGCATCCATACGTTTAAGGCCATTTTGATGAGGTTGGCTGGCTTGTTGATCTTGGCAAGGGCGCGTAATGAGAGATGACTTGGATATGGCAGAACAAGCCGAAAAACCACACGTGGCACTTTTCAAAGAGCCTCCGCGGCCAATGGCAAATCTGTCAGTGCATTAGGCATCGCAGCCGAGTTTTATTATTACTGCCATCCCATTTGTAGCTGTCACCGCGTGCGAAAGATGGCTTTCAGCGATAAACACTCACACTGGGAGAGAAACAAGTACAGCGCTGTGCTTGTTCCACCAGCAGACACTGAGGATGAAATAAATATTGTTCCACACAAGCAGTAGTTTGGCAAAAAAGTCTAATTCATACAATTTTCCCCTCACCCTGGATCACCGAGACATGATCGCTTCGTTTGTTAAAAAGGGGAATTCCGCTGATTTTTCACATTTTCCTCACAATACAGCTGGTAAGATGTGAACAAAGCCGTTCAGAGTGGCATGACGTGAAAACCCAGGGAAATTTACTGGGTCAGAATTGTTCACAGTGGTTGTGAATGGAACCAGACGTCTTAAGCATGTAAGGCCTCTGAAAGCTCCATTGCTGGAAGCACTTGAATGATTTGACATAATTTGCTGATGCGGTTTCTGATACTGAATGATTATATAAAGATTATATACAGTAACCTCTCACACTGATCAGCAGTTGCTTCTTTGTGGCAATAAATATTTTAAGGGGACACAGGGCAGGCTGTAGTCGACCTGGAGGCATTTTTTTCCAAATTCCACACCAGGGTTGAGCCCCATGCCCCACGCATGATTTCTCTGCGATGCAAGCACTCAGACACTTCAAACTCCTTAGTTCTCCAGGATTGGAGATTGATCTTCAGGAGACCTTTCCAAAGAGCCCTCATTTGTATTTTTAGCCTAAATAGATCAGAGGTTATTCCCCGAAAAACGTTCACCTCGCCGCGGTGTCCCAATACTTTTGTCCCACGACTTTCCGAGCTGGGTTAAGCGCTCAAACACTTTAAACTCCACGTTTTTATTTTTATTACTGTGAATTAAATTTAAAAAGGTGAATATGGGTTTACCTTTACATTTTCTTTATGGGTAATGCATTAAACTGAGGTTAAAATCAAATTCAAGGTTTCTGGGAGCATATTTAGGGTTTACACTATAAAAATAGATATTTGTAGGCTTTTTTTTTAACCAAAACACAACACGTTTTTTCATTATACACAGGTGCTCTTGGAACATAACCACCGTGAAAACCGGGGGGGGGGGGTGACTGTACATACAAAAATGCTGTATGTGTAGGGAGTAATTGGTGCAGAGGCACTTTTTTACAGAATGTATGTAACAGTATGTATTAAAATGTTAGAAACCACATATATTTGCAGATTTCATCACCACTCCACATGGTTGTTGGGCTGCAACCATGCTGGAAAACATCACGTCAGTCTGTGGCCACAGGTCCTGTGCCTGAAACCCCTGGAGTGATCAGTACCCTCTCCTAGGGAGAAACGTCCCAACCCTCTTCCTTCTCTCATGATGTTCCATAACTCATCTTTTTCTCCCTCATGCCCACCCTCCGCCTCCGCTGCCCTTCGTTTCTCCCTCCTGCCGCTCCGAAGGCCTGAGATTCTGATCCTATCTCAGCTACTGTACATGTCTCCACAGGAACATATAAACAATGCCCAGCGTTTAAGACTTATCCGAGGGGGGAAAGGGGAAAAACAAAAAGACAAATGCCCCGAGAGGATCCGGCCCAGCTCGGTTCTCTAGGGGGTACGACCCTAGATCAAATCGCCGGTGGCATAATTTAACTGGTAGGGCTTTATGATATGGAAACAATACCATATGGCAAATATGTGGCTACGTATTGCTATTGTAGCAGCTATAGTAGTATATATAATAAAAAGCACCATAATGTAACATGGTATGTATTGGCCTGCAGTACTGAACATACTACTGTTGGATCATGTAAACCTACTGATTCATCAAAATGTCCAGCACTCACCTCATATGTTCGGCCCACAGTGAATATTTTTGTGATTTTTTTTATATTTGGCTGATTTTATATTTGGCTTGCAGTGTTTACAGCTGGCTAACAACTGGCTATCAAACAGTAAAACTCAATAGTCACCCAAAAGCCCAAATCCTTTCCATAACTCTGCTTCTCCAAAACATCTCTCAACCATCTCAAGCTGCATCCTGCAGTGAAGTTTAGTTCATTTTTACAGCTACTGGTAAATCCTACTGTGTGTTAAAGTCTGGATGCGATTGAATAGATTAAGAGGAGCTTTAGCGAAGCATTTTTATGGAAATCATTTGGGTGGCTATTAAATTCTTGTGTTTCTTCAGTCTAAAGCACTAAATTTGAACCTCAGACATGTCTTGGCTGAACGACTACATGTGGGGTAAATGGAACAAAATTTTTTGCTGTAACTCATCAAGCCTCTTCTGAACTTGGTGTGTTACAGTTCAGAAAATAATGGAATCCTAGAACTATGCAGAGTCAAAGTCAAATTCCAGGACCAGGGTTGATTAACACTGTCCATTCGCAAATTAATTTCTGGTGTAAAATTATAAATGGTACCATATCCCTAAATATAGTTATCAGTCAAGGCCTCAAGCTCATTTTGTAACCTGTGTACTACATGTATAGATCAGGGGTCGGCAATCCGTGGCTCCCAGTGGCTTTGGAAAAGAAATAATAACAACACTATGGAGGAATACCGGCTAACTGGCTATACCTATAACGGCTGTGTGCGTCAATTGACGCAGTGCCCAGTTTTGCACAACATGCTTCCTGAACTGATACTGTTGCAGTACGTTCAGGTGTTTAGTCCTTTAGCCTGCCAGCACACATCCACACTGCAGCCAGCAGATACAGCAAGTTTCCAGTGGAGTGGAGTTTGGACCCAGAGCCCATCGTATAGCACCAGTCGCCGAATCAGAATACAGAGCTGCTGCTGCTCCAATAGGCCAATAGACGTGATTCTGATTCTGAGCCTGATTCTGATGAAAATACATCAATTAATGCGGTCAGCCGTTATAGGTGTTATGTGTATTTTATTTTTATTCATTGCTTTTCTAAATTATAGTTCGAAATTGTGATCTTGTGATATTAAAATACAATGTGTTTAATTTGTTGTGGTTTTTCTAAACGTTCAAAATGTTTTCTTTGAATAAATAAAATAACACAAGCAACACACTTGCCTAGTTTTTATACACAGCATAAAAGTAAAAAACAATACATGCAGTGTTGTCTTTATTTTAAATGTCAAACTAGACACGCTCACACACACACACACACACACACACACACACACACACACACACACACACA
>JBBJLR010000018.1:2095347-2121379 GCA_037577145.1 Brachypetersius gabonensis | reverse complement strand
TATTTGTAAAGTGCGTATCTGCGCTCAGTGATATCTTGTATGAAATGTTTGGATATATAATTTTAAAATAGTATAATAATTACTATATATTTAGGGTGGCTTGGGATCATTTTGGGGGGCTTCAGACCCCCCAAAATAGACCTAACGACGTCCATGAGTATGGCTGCTGCTACTGATTTTAGATTAGTTATGTGCAGCATGTAATCTGATGCCAGAAACCGCATAATCGAGTCTAATTGATACAACTTTTACAATTACAGTTTAAAGCAAGTGGGGAGTGCTCTTTTGATTAAACCTACAATGAGCAATTTACATAACAGCCCAGGCAAGAGACGACCAGTTGTGTAGTATGTAAAGTAGATCAGCCCACTTCTGCTGCTTCACCTTACTTTGAAAGACTATTATGTTCTCTCCTCTTTGCAGAGTTATTACCCACCCGCTGCTTTAATGCACTCTCAATCACTCGGCACGAGACGGCTCTCTGGAGCGCGGCAGGAGTTCCAAAACAAGCCAAATGACCACTTACCAACACTCCACAGAGCCGCTTTCAGTAAGCCCCCTAAATCTGTACCTGTCCAGCCCCAAGGCCCACCTCGTTCTTTACACCGGCTCAGAGGTTTCTCCTCCGTGTCTCCCGCAACACGCAATAATCACTCCTGCAGGTTTTGTTTTCGTGTTTAATGGGCTTTTAACGGTTTTAGAATAGGTGCCCCCTCTCTCTCTCTTTTCCTATTACGTCCTCCGGCTACTGTTGTGAGAAGCCGAGTCCAACACTGAGGTCAGAACTGCTCACTGTCCAAACTGAAGTCATTCTGGAGCAGCTGCCAAGCGCTGGATGTGACTGTGCATCTTTTACAAACCCCACCGCCTGCACGGACTCTAGCAAGGGAAAACAAGGCCGTTAGCCATCATTTCAAAAGCAAATGATGGTTGAAATGATGGCAGGAGAGGCCTGTCTCTAAACAGTCTACAGCCACCACATTTATTACATCACTTGCAGAGAAAAAGATACAGGCATGGTGATTATGTGAGGACTTTAGCGAAGCACACAGAGTGGCATGTCTCCACTTAGATGGATTTCCACTGTTCACTTTACAAGTCCAGCTGCATCACCTGATTAAACTAATTAGGCCCCATCCTAGCTGAACAAATTCATCCTATTGGTGACCATATGGCGAGTTGGAACAAACATAAACCAAAATATGCAGCTCCTGATTGCTTTTAAAAGGCTCTACACCAGAAAGGCGTCTTGGTGTGATGTCGTACAAGAACCATTTCTGGTTCCTACTGGTTGAGTCGATATTGTAAATAAAGATAAATGAGGGGTGTGAGAGTGAAAAGCCTTTTTAAACTTTAAAGAACCTCTGACTATTTGACTAGTCGTGTTTTTTCCTCTCTCTGTGTACTCGCTTGTGTACACAATGCAATCTCTGCTTATGCTGACACACATTCCTTGGTTTAACCAATTATTACAGTCCCTTCATAAAAGGGACAGTACATTTGGCGCGAGGGGAATCTAAACACAAGACCACAACAAGACGAGAGACACGGCAGCAGAGAAGACAGACACACATTACATGTGTGGAGATCCTTCACTCTAGACACTCAACACGGAGACCTGCAGAACCTGCAAGTCGGTGTTAAAGTACAGTAACAGAACCGGCGCTCTGCATCTGAAACGGTTCCGCTAGCTAACATGGCTAACGCTAGCACTGCAGGGAGTCGTCCTGCCGCGGCTTAAACTGTTCCACTCTCAGTTCTACACTTAAATTTACCTGAAAAAGTCTGAAGTCGTCGCTCTAGTTGCTAGAATACAGTACCTGTCAAAAATATTGTATTTATCCTCACTGTAGATGTTATCATTTGCACTGAATGTTGTATTGTTGCCCTTGTGTTCTATTTCTAGCTCTTTGTCCTGTCTGCACTTGGGGTCCTGAGTTCTGTTCTGCTCTTGTGCTGCTCCATGGTCCTGCAGGAACGTTGTTTTGTTTTTACTATGTACTGGTAGAAATGGCAACTAAAACCTTCTTGACTTGACTTTAACAGGTTCCTCACACTAACCTGTTCTTTAGGAAACAAAAAATGATTTACTCAAAAGACTCCTTTGTGGTACAAAAGTAAGCCCACCTTGCTGGTACATAGTTCATCAGTGATCAGTTTCTGGACTGTTGTGAACCTTTAAGGCAGGTGGAGCTCACAAATTGGCTACTGAGCAGAAGCACAAAGTGTTTCTAATAAAGCGGACAGTGTGGAAATCGTTTTTTAACTTGTCTATATTTGCATTTTACGGCATTTATCATACGCTTTTATCCAAAGCGACTTCCATTCCCTAACTACAGGGGACAGTCTCCCTGGAGCAACTTGGGATTAAGGGTCTTGCTTAGGGACCCAGTGGTGGTGCTGAATGTAGGATTCAAACCCATGACCTCTTGGTCCGGAGGCAAGTATCTGAGCTACTGCCACCCTACTGCATTTGATTGTACTCAAGCTAATTATAAAGGAGCAGGACCTCATGATTGGACCGTTGCTGGTCATTTCAGCCTGATGATGTCCTCATGAAAGCTGTAGTGTCTTTTTTTTTTATCTTGTCTAAGGAGAAATACTGTATCAGTGAGATCAATCGTTTCAAAATACTGTCCTCTAAACTGCATCCAAAAAAACAGAGGAATGAGCCTTACATGGTAAAATGTTCTTGCACTGACAGACACCTGCAATGTAGAAGAGACTTCTGAAAGAAAATGATTTTGCTCTTTTCTTAATATGAATATTATTCTGGAAGACCGCTGTGAAATGAGTTGGACACAAAAGAGTTATGCAATCTTTTGCTGCCTAGGAGCTCATTTCCATTCAACTGCCTTTTACTGACAGAAACAATTTACATAATCACCTTTTCCTGCTAAAACCTTTGGATACGTTATGGTTCATCTACATAAAAATGCATGTTTTCATCTCTAGTTTCTTCCCTGAAGTCCCCATAACCCACTGAAACAGAAACACATCAGTCATGAGACTTTATGTCACCTGGCGACTGACATAAACCTGTATAAACATTTCTAAAGGTTTATTCTATTCTAGTTGCCATAACACTGAGCTGAAATGACCTCAGAGTTTAATAAAATAGCCCTTTCGACAGCTGAGGCTTTATAAATCTAAAATTATAAAAAGGTTTTTGATATTTGTCATAAAAGGCTCCTGTAGACTTGAATGGTGCCCCAGAATATAGAGTTACAAAGTTTTGGTAATTGAATCTTTATTATTATTATTATTATTGTTCTGAAAAATGCAAATGAAGGCAACAGTCCCTATAAAACACTGATCTCAGATCAGCTTCACCACTTGGGCATGATGTTCCTTGTCAGAAGCATGTGAGGAAAATCTCACACAACACTAAATTTACGTATAAATTCCTCAGACTCTAGACATGCACACACCCTACCTCTACAAAAATGTTACACTTCACACTGTTTCAGGTTTCAGCAACCATTTATCCGCTCAAGCAAAACAGTAATAAAGTGCATGAATGTTTAATAAAATATTTCAGGTCAGTGCCATTTCAGTGGACATCAATATGACCTTATATTGACCTTAATTTTGACCTTAATTTCCAGGAAATTTCCAGGAAATTAAGGGGAAATGTGCACATATTAAGGCCCTGTCCACACGTACACAGCGTTTTGGGTCGGTGAAAACGTTTTTGAAAACTCCGGCCAAAGTGGCGATTTTTGAAAACCCCGTTTCTGCGTTCACGTGTGGACAAGAAAAACAAAGTTTTTGAAAAACGGACCGTTTCGCGTTAAACTGTGCGCCACTCATATAACGTCATTGTATGCGCCTTGGTTGTCATCTAAAATGCCTGACATCCACAAAACACTGCTCTCAGCTGCGTTAGAAGTGTTGGTGTTTATACTCCTGCGCGGAGTTACTGTCCATCCAGTATGAAGGGCAGAGACGTCAGAGTCAGCTTCGGATGCTATTATATTCAACACAGACACTGTCTCTGCCCAGCGACCACCGCCAAGACCTGGGGGGTATTCCATGAAACAGGATTAAGGGAAAGTCTGTCTTATTTCAAGGGAAAGTAAGGGACTTTCCCTTAATCCTGTTTCATGGAATAAGCCCCCGGTCGGAACAGTGGTTGGTGGTTGTTTGGCTGCGTCCGAAATCGCATACAACATACTAGGTACTACATTTGAGTTAGAACGTACTGCTCTACCGTCAAAATAGTACGTTCTACACAGTATGAATGAGGGCAGTATGAATGGAATTTGGACGTACTACATCCGCTGTGTTGATGTTGTCACGTGTCGTGTGTCACGAGTCATTTTTTACCTTTACAGAGGGCATTTTCTCACAAGTGTAATTTAACCACAATGAACGTGTAATTTAATGTCTTCCTTAAGGTTCTTACACTTGAAAAGAGCCGTGTCTCCGTTTTCCGCCATTGTTTAATATGCCGCCGTCTCTCCCGCTGCCTTATGGGATAGTGCAGTGTCCAGCGCCTCTCTACTTCTTGCCTACTGTTTTTCGAATACTATGAATTCGGACATACTACTCGCCTCGCATACTGTTTTCGCATACTATTTAGTAGGGTAGTATGCGATTTCGGACACAGGGCTAGTCTACCAGAAACAGGTAATGACGCTCCCCCTCCAAGGCTTCTGATTGGTCATCAATGCTATACGGTTTAAGGTTATATCACCACCTGCTGCCTTGGCATGCTCTTGACAGCATTTTTTGCGATTGTGTGTGGACGGAGATATTTTTTGAAAACGTGCTTGTGTGGACGCGATTTTTTTTTCTAAACGAAAACGAAAAATCTCCGTTTTCAGAAATACCCGTGTATGCGTGGACATGGCCTAACGCTAATTAAGTGGTAAAACTACAGAATTTTTTCCCTTACTTTTTCAAAATGTTCCCTTAAATAATAGAACCTCCTGAACTACAGCCTTATGTTTAAGATTAAGGGGTTTCACACTCATGCCTTAAAAACTTTTAAAGTCAAATTAAGGGATCGGTTCACAAATTAATGGCCACTTAACACAAATTAAGGGGTGTTGTTTATTTTCAGGGGTAAATGAAGGCATTTTAAGTACATTTTATTTCATAGTGAAAGTACTACATTTTTATTTTAAAAAATGCTAGAGATGGAAATGGTGAGAAATTCAAGGCCTCTGTCTCAGGATCCAGATTTCAAAAAGAGGACAAACAGGACCAAAAGTCCAAGAGATGTACATTAAATTAGGAAGAGGTTTTGATTGTGGAGCTGCAGATGAGAGACCTGGTGAATTAAACCATCTTATATTGAGTCAGCATATCTAATATTTAGCAGTTAGTGGGGAGTGCATTTTTTAATGTGTCACTTTATGTGTTTGTGTTTCTCACCACATTCTAGCATTATTTGTGTCCTATTTGATATAAATCTAAAGAAAAGTATTTCAGTGTCAACACTCACACCTTTTGGGGTCCGTGGCCAAATTGATTACCAACCAAGAGCAAAACCTCACCAGCCTCAGAGCAGAAACTGTCAAATATCCGTGAAATCGGGCTTAACGTGGGTCTCAGTGTTTCACCATGGCCTGCTCCATCACTCTGCAATCTAGTCAACACATCTACTATTTCTCTTTTTGATATGACTGTAGTAAAACTGCAAGACAATTCTGTTTATTTCTAGTGTAAGGATTATTTCTAATTAAATTACCAATCGTTCATTATCCTGTAGTCATTCTATACACAACAAACATTATTTTGCTTATTTCGATTAATAATAATGCTTCACTAGATATTTTCACTGCACAGAATGACTTAAAACAAAGTTTAAAATGATCAGAAAATCATAAAATTACCTCATGATGAGAAATATTACATATATTTAACTAGATTAAAGATTCACTTGCCATGCAGTGAGTTTTTTTTTCCAAGAGTAGCAGAGCGATATTTTAAAAAAAAAAGTCTCTTTCCACACTGAATTAATATTCTGCGGTATGGAATTACCTCATTGCTTATACTATCTTCTTCTCTCCTTAACTCCTCTCTCTCTCTCTCCTTAACTCCTCTCTCTCTCTCTCCTTCCCTGCCCTGAGCATGATGGAGTAATCAGTGGCTGGTATGCGTTTGTTGATGCGCAACATATGGGTAAAACATATGCGAACGTCGAGCTGAAAATCCAGCATTTAAAGATACTTTTCCTTTTCATCCTTTATTCTCTTTCTAGTCAGGACAGAATAGCAATACTGATCAGGTTTTAAATACGGTAGGAAATTTAAAGTAGTGCTGCTACTGGGAACACTTAAGGGAATGGAATACTAATGTTGCCAAGAATGAATGAAAGTGAATTAGCATCAATTAGCACAATTCCAGTCCTCCTAATACGAGACTAGCTTCTGCTCATAAGACACCTTTGCATCTATTCCTTATAATAATAATAATAATAATAATAATAATAATAATAATAATAATAATAATAATAATAATAATATAATAATAATAACAACAACAACAACAACAACAACAACAACAACAATAATAACAATAAGCATTATAATCATACATTATTATTATTATTATTATTATTATTATTATTATTATTATTATTATTATTATTATTATTATATGCCCCCAACCCTTAACTAAACTACCACAGTAAAAAAGAATGACTAAGAATAACTTCAACTTATATATATATATATATAATATATATATGCTTATATATTTAAATAATAAAAATAATATATTATTAATAATAATAAATTTAAAAAATAGTTTGAAATTGTATAATGTTTGTATTGTATCTTCTGCAGCTGTACACTGTGTGAAACATCACATTTTCATCAAAGTGATCCATTTCCTCGGCCACTTTGGAGAAGTGTCACTAAAACACCGGCAGCTTGAGGCAGAGGCTGGTCCTGTACCACAAAGTGGCCTAAAATTGCTCTTACAACTAACAGAAATAATCAGTCTAATGTCAGAAATCCACCATGTTTAATACAGAAGCGTCTTTTGGGGGATAAGTGTTTCACAGCTAAATCCCACTTCTGACCATTAGCAGTGTTGGCTGAGATACTTGAAATCTCAATTCAAACGGTCACTCAGTTCATTCGCATGCTGTTCAAGGAGAGTGACCAAAATAGGGGATGCCTCATTTAATGTGTCCTATTGGATCAAAAACATCAATACATGTCAATTTCACCCACTTAGACTTAAAACATCTCTGGGCAAACAAAGAGCAAAGCCTCACCATCAAAAACTGTCGACAAATATCCATAAAGTCGGGCTGCTGGTGGGAGGTCTCTCTGTTCCATGGCCTGCTCCACCCCTCTGACACTTCTCAACCACATCAATACCACTCGGATGCTCATGTTTCTCCCCTATCTCCCAGCGTGTGTGAAGGGGCTGTCCGTAGACGGAGGCCGGTACCAGTAGCTGCTGGCCGTGATGCTATCTGATCTGATCTTTATGGAAACATGGTACACCGCTGAAACGGCAAATGAAAGCAAACACGAGGGAGATAAGGCTCCGTTCGGGCCGCCTGTCAAGCTCATTGTGCTCTGACCCACACACTCTTGCCGTAATTGAGTACATGTTTGTCATGTCAGGCTCCAGGAAAGCAGGCATGCAGGTGTCAGGCTGACGAACAGACACAGCTATAACACCCCCCCCACCCCCCACAACAGGTCACAAATAGCCACAAATGATCCAATCAGACAATCAGGGAGCCCATTGGGACCAGGAAACCTCAATATTCATACTCAGTATTGCAATATTGGCTGTTTGTGAACGTGGCATGTTGGAAAATGCAAAAAAAAGTCATTGAAATTTTGATTTTTTCATTTAATATTTCGCAAAAATTAGTCAAAAATCGAAAAGTTTGTGAAAAAAACCTAATAAATGATCCACCCATACTGTGGATCATTTCAAAGCCGTTGAGCTCCTGCGGATTACAGAAGGCCCTCTTTTAAATAATGCTGTTGTTAGTGTGTGACCCTTGACTAGATTAGCTCGAACGATTACATTCCCAACCCCTCCAATAAAATTCTGACTTTGAATTGTCCATCAGGCGTAGAGTTTTAGTGGGTAGGCAAAATAGTTTATTGTGCTTGGCCGGTTATCAACTGTGGAACAGCTGGATGTGCTCCAGTCCAAACAGTCCACTCAGTCCAGTATGTAAATGAGATGGAAGAATAGAAAGTGCATTTACAAGAATGTCCTCTGACTGACAAGGATGTTCTATGAGTGACACACATAAAGCACAAAACACTGACAGGCTGTCTCTGGCACTTATGACTTCTCCAATTATCATTAAATGTTTCATGCGAGGCTCTAAAAGGTGACTACAGGTGGTCCACTCATGAACACCCCCCCCCCCCCCCCTCTTCCAGATTCTGAAGGCTTTTTAAATACCACTTGGTAAAAAAAATAAATAAATGAAATACAATAAAAAAAAAAATACATAAAGCCATTCCTGTCTGATGCTTTGGGCTCTGACTTGAGACACTAATGGAGAACAAAGTCATTCACACTAAATCCAGTTAACTACTCGCATTTTAACTTATTTGCATTCAAAGCATTTTTAGGGAAAAAAACATTATTTTCTTAAATATGTAATGGATTTGCATTAGAAAAAATGAATTCAAAAAAATGTTTGAACTTAAAGAGTAATTTTATGTTTTTTAGACAAACTCCAGAAATTATTCTCGAAGTGTTCCTCTACTGTTTAATACACAAAATATTAGGTGCTGTGTGTGCTTGAATAATTCCAGATATGAGCTACAGCACAGTGGTCCTTGTGGGAGGAGCTTGGCCTTTGTTGTTTTTGTTCAGTTTTATATTGTAATTTTAGATTCAATTTTGTTTTGATGAGTGTGGGCGGAGCTTAACCTTAATTAATATTGCTCAGTTAGGATAAACACTATTAAAATAAACATATTTATGTTTTTACTTTTTATAAATATATTGCTACCCCAAAAAACACATATCTCCATTTTTGTCTTTATTTTATTTATTATATAATTTGAACGCAGCAACTGCCTTTAACATGTGAAACATTTGTGGTGAATGAACCAACAAAAATGTTCCAAAGTACCTTTACATTACTTACAAGTATTTTGCCTTCTCCTGTAAAGTTGCGTTTTGGATATATTTTGATTTATTTCTTTTATTTATTTTCGACAGCAACAACATCATTTAGGAAAAAGGAAAGAGGAAAAAATGACTATTTTTCTTTGGCACTGTGGTTAAAATATTGCTCATGATGCTAGTCATGGTAGAAATGGTCAACTTCAATATTTCACAGCTTCTTATTATAAAAGTAAAAGTGATGTTGTGCTGTTGCTTGTCTTTTCACTGCTACAGCAACATTCCGAGACATGTTAGTGTTTTGCTTGCTAAGTGGCCGCTCTTGTTAGATGGTAAACAGCTTCTCCGCAGAAGCGGAAGTGTTGTGACTCAGTGATAAAGTTTATCAGCTGTCGGGAGTGTTGGCAGAGGGGCGCTAACAAACTCCAACACCACAGAGACCACCTCTTACTCTCACGCCACTAAGCACACTTAGGCAGGAGAGCAGTTAGCATGCTAATAGGTTTACTTTTCCAGCAAATATGGGCAGAAGTGTATGGTAGAGCCATATATTCAGCGCCGAAAAGTTAGATACAGCCTCGACTCCATTTTTTACTTTTTTTTTTACAGTTTATTGGCTGAGTCTGTGCTGAAATAATCACTCTGAGAACATAAACAGCCTCTCCAAAGTGCCCTTCCATTGATTGCCAAGCAGCACGGCTAAGAGCTATTATCAATGACGCAAACAGAGTCTTCGACCGTCTCTCGCCAAGTAGCCAATTCATTAATTTATTTGCTTATTTTTGTCAGCCTCCAAACCTTGTCCAAAAATGAGCCTATCAGTGAAGCAGAAAACCTTTGCCTCCGGTTGAACCGAACACTCAGTTTACCGACACGCCCTCGCCAGTGTTCCCTCAAGGACCCCTCTGTTCAACTGGCCACACTTAACATGCTCTTGACCCCATGCCATTATGAACTGCATACAGGTCTTCTGTCTATTTGGTTAGGTGCTCATTCTGGCGGAGTTACATAAAAGTAAACCTGTAAATACAATAGCCCAATAGATGTTGAGCAGCAAACTAACAGGGTTTACACGAAGGAAACCTCCTGATTCTTAGCACTGATCCGATTTCAGCTCGAGCGCTCAGGTCTGATGGGTTCGTGAACCACGCAGCGAAGGAATAATGTGATTAGTTTGTCCAAACAGGGCAAAATAATGCACATCTTGGCCTGAAAAGACGGCACCAGATCACAAAGACCAGACTCTATCAGGAGTCCTTCCACGGCCAGTTAAGATGTTTTTTTTCCACTCTGTGGTTTTTCTCTCTTTTCTTTCTCTGCACCAACATGTTACCTCACTTACTGTCCGACTGCGGCAACTGCACTGTGACTCCCGCCAGTGACTTGCTGTGTGAGATCCCAGCTTCTATCCTAGAGAAGACCTGAGATTAAGGTCCTGTGAATTGACCCCTTCCACTGTACACAAAACAAGCATCTGCTTCTGATATCTGACATCAGCCGTTCCCCCAGATGGATTGCCTGGTAACCTAATATTCACGGCAAAGTGATTAGATAATCTGCAAACTGTTCAAACCGATGGCTTTGCCATTTGTGGAAAAGAGAGAGGGGAAATTTTGTGGGGAGCAACTCCATGGAGCTCGCTGACATTTCCTCCTCAGATTTACTGACACCAATTACCATCACCTGCAGAGACCATATTCATGTGATCGGCTATCAAATACTAATGTTACAGTAATTCAAATTACAACGAACTCGTCACGATGAGTGAGTGTCAGATCTTACAGCTGGGTTACTGGGTCCAGGGAGCTGGGATGAGAAAATCATATGGAGATGAGGTTTCTATGCTGCATTAATACATATTTAGAACATGTGTATTAATGTGTTTATTTTTCTCAGAGAAATATGCGCAAAATCAAAAAAGGAACACCCCCCTTCCTGGCCCCACGGCCCCTCGGCCCCTGTGTCGGTGTGCCTGGACATTGTTTCCGCTTCATTTTGGGTAGGCGATGTCTCCAGGGCTTGCCCACCCACCCCTCTTTAACAGCTGTGCTAAACCCTCCACTCTGCCATTATACTCTCTATCTGCCTTTCTAAGAACAGCCTTTCTGCAAACTCTTTTACCGCGTCAGGCATGGAGGTTTGTTGCGTGCCTCATGGTTCAAAACTAGTACCTATATCAACCATATCTATGTGCACATTTGCTCAGTGTGCAAATTAGTTAAATATTTAGTAACATTTTGAATATCCTTGCATGCTTTTTGAATTACAAACTGAAAGACAGAGGCCCGTTGTCCTCCCTCTTGTTGTTTTTCTCCTAAATTTGTCTGAGTGGAAAGTTTCAGTGTGTCCAAAGATGGTGATCGTCAAGACAATTAACATATTCATGTGATCAGCTATCAAATACTAATGTTACAGAGTAAAAACAATCCACAGATTACTCTTTAATACACTGATTTAGATCTTTCAACAGGCAGAAGTGATGACAGCAGGCCTGAAATGATTATACATGATATATTTTATGAATTATGCAAGCACTATTACTACTACTACTACTACTACTACTACTACTAATAATAATAATAATAATAAGAATAAGAATAAGAAGAATATTATACACATAATTCATTTACTTAAACTACTTTATGTATATTATTGTTATAGACCCCTTTATATATATAAATATTACTAAATTCATACTACCATTATTATTGTTATTATTAGCATCGCCATTAGCAGTAGTAGTAAATATTTATAACCTAGCAGAAATGGCTATAGAAATTAAACCAAAAGCACTGTATAAATTGTTCTCTGTGTTGTGGCTATTACAGCGAGAGCTGTAGCCTCTGAGGGCAGCGAGTGGCTTTCACCGAAACATGCGTCTGTAACCACACTTGCTCTAGTGCAAGACCATAGACACAGGCAATTATGAGCTTAAGGCTCCCTAGTTATTTTCCTTATGCAAACTTGAGCAAGCTTCCTCGCATACCACCACACACCATACCATAACAAGCTATTCATTTTCACACTAAAGTGTCCAGAGAGTCAAATCCCTCAGAGAGATCTGCAGCCGGTCCACAGGGCTCTCTTCACTAAGTGCTTTCCCCAGGGAACTGCCGTTCTACCTAAACACCCCAGCATGTTCAGGCCATGTTATACTGTTGCTCTGTGAGGGCACATGCACCCTCAAGTCATTAAGAGACTTCAAGAACTAACTGCATTAGAGCTGATTTGCTGAGGGTCATCTGAAATTCATGTAACCGTGCATTGAGTACAGACTCTGATATCATCAAAAATGTGTGTGTGCCCCTTTTGAAGATCAGCCGGACCAAATTAAGATAAATGTAGAAAGGTTGTGCTTATGTTCACTCACATCTTGGCTTCTTGTAAACTTTGTACCAGGGATATCAGAGGTATGTTTAAAAAAAACCAAACAATCACTCACAACTCTGTGCCCGTTTCAGAGAAGTCGCTGAAGTGTGTGCTGCCATTGGAGTGTGGTGGTCCTGGCGATGGCTCCTCACTCTTTTCGCTGCTCTGGCTGCTTCCTAGGCTTTCCTCCCCATCTCCCCATGGCACCAGCTCTGGGCTTGTCCCTGGTGACGAAGGAGCCTTCTGGAAAGATCCAGCCATTCCTGTCTCTGCAGTGCCCAAGAAACAGGGGCATCGAGTCCTAAGCTCCTTATAGAGGGAGTTCATGCTTGGCATTTGTAACCAGGGACAACCCAGAAGGTTTTTGAAGGCAACACGGAATTCCGGGCTCCGGCAGTAGATAATGGGGTTCAAACCTGAATTGACATAACCCAGCCAGTTCAGTAACAGAAAAATCGTTTGTGGAATCGCTTTCCGATTGAAAGCGCTGATAATGTTGGCTATGAAGAATGGCAGCCAGCAGAGAGTGAAGCAGCCCATGATTATGCCCAGGGTCTTCAAGGCCTTGTGCTCCTTCATGACCGTTAATTTGGAAGGTCGACGGCGGGAGCCTTTTCGCTTTCCTGATGGAGCACTACTGCTATTGCATGTCGCTGGCAGGTTGTTGTTGCTGTGGACAGGCGGCATGACCTGGCCGACCGTGCACTCGCTCTGAAACCTCAAGCGGCTTTTGTCTATGTGCTTGACCTGCTTGGTGGCAATAAGGAAGACCTTGGCGTAGACGAAGATCATGATGAGCAGCGGAATGTAGAAGGAGATGACAGAAGAAATTATAGCAAAGGACTGGTTGACAATAAAGTCACAGCACTTAGTGTCGTTATAGCAGGCATTGGCACTTTCGTCGTCGGCTTTCCACGTTTCGTTTGTAACTGGCATGAAGGACAGGAGGGCAGACACTACCCAGATCACACAGACGATCAGCCGGGCACGTCTCTTGTTCAGGAGGACCTTGTAGCGCAGGGGTCGTGTGATCGCAATGTAGCGGTCCACAGCAATCATGCAAAGGGTGTCTATGCTAGCAGTCACACAAAGAATGTCCACTGATGTCCACAATCTGCAGGATGTTGACCCGAATTGCCAGTTGCCAGTCACAATGATGGTGGCACTAAGGGGCACCACCAGCACGCCCATGATGAGGTCTGCACACGCCAGCGATATAATGAAGCTGTTGGTCACGGTCTGAAGCTGGGAATTACGCGCTATAGCGATGATGACCAGCAGGTTGCCCACGATGATCATCAGCAGGATGAGCATCACGGGGATCAGGAACACAGGACCATACGCTTCGTGATACGTTTCGTTGCTGTTGTTCATGTTTGGAGGAACAGGCCTGAACGCTGGTCAAGAAGAGCATAAATTCTGAAAGCAGACTCTCAGAGTTGATATGCCGAACAAGCCCTGGCGAGGAGAAACATAACATTCCTGATATGCATTACCGCCTCGAATGTTTGAGCAACTTCAGATGCACAGAAGCTGTTTCTTTCTGTCAGTAGGTCAAGAGTTGAGACACTTTACCATGAGCCTAGATTCGATGCAGACATACTTGAGCTTGTTGCCATGTCTTCAAACCTCGAAAAAAAAAACACAGTCAATGATCTCCTTTTACGGCTCCATCATTCATCACAGAGAACATGTCAATCCAGCAACTTGTGCCATGAGTATTTCCTACAGAGACCACAGGTTTGGAGCAAAAGTATCCATGCAGACAGTGCCCTGAGGATCTGCAGAGAACAAGCTGTTAATGTGGTTGTTGTTGTTGTTGTTTTTTTTTTTTTGCTTGAATGTAGTCCTTGAAAGCCAGTGGAGAGAAACTTCTTGCAAAAAGAGGTCTTCAGCTGTTCAGAGGGAAAGCGGTCATCGCACAGAAGTAGTCCGTCTCAGAGGGATTTTTTAGTAGGACTGTGAGTGTGTTGAGGGTGATAGAGTAAAGGTGTCTGTACTGCCAGAGCTCAAAGAGCAGTGACACTCTACGAGCGGACGAGTGAACTGTTGCAGTGCGCCCTCCTTCCCTCCCTCCCTCTCTCTCTCTCACACACTGTTATTCCCTCCCACCTCTCTCTCTCTCTCTCTCTCTCTCGTGCTCTCGCTCTCCCTGGAAGTGCCATTCAGCGTGCAGCAGTTTGCTGGGGAGGGGCTGGTGGGGCAGAGTTGTGAAGTGGGTACAAATGCACACAGGCACAGGAAAAACAGTCTTAGGTGTTTCTGTTGGTTTTGCTGCTGTTGTAAAAACTCTTGAAAGAGCATAAAACGTAAAGAGAAGCAAAGTAGGCAATTGCTCGCCCGACTGGAGTCCTTAAGTGGCTTTTAAAAGTTTATGTACTTCTTTCAGGTGTGCTTGGACTAGTTTACAACCATCTCTGCTTAAAGACCTTTCAGGGTTTTTAAGCTTCCTTCATTTTTTTTCTTCCTTTATCTGGAGTTATCAGCAACTCAGACTGGCTTCCACCTGACAGTAGACACAACTGCTCTGACTGTCTGCTGGTGGCTGTTTGCTTATGTAAGTAGCTATATAGAAGATCAAAGAAAGTTAAACTGATCGAACGAGCTTAAAGGGCAGTTCCACAAAATGTTCAACATTGTACAATTGGATCGGTGGGAGCAAAGTCATTAAGAGCGGTTTGATGTCAAATTTCATTTGTTCTCTTTTGTTCATTTTAGAGAAACTCCCTGAGACTTCATTAAGATTGTGACAGGAACCAACAGCTGTGATGATTTCAGAGCAAAGACAGGCTTTTTATTTACTGCTGATGGTAAAATAGTGGAATTTGGATCTTGTGATTGATTTAGAAAATCTCATTTTGTGCCAAAACCTTCTCAAAACTAACACGAGAGCACACCTCAGGCATCAGACACCATGTCATCTAATAACTTCCTGTGAGGAAGCTTACGAAATACAAACACTTCCAATGTCTGGTTCCATTCCCCACCAATGTGAAGTTTCTCAAAAGCAGCACATTTCGCAATCGGTTACTTTTATGTTAATGATTTATTTAATTTATTCAAACTACTTTCAATTTTTTAATTGAATTAGTCATTCTGGAACACAGGTGGAATTTCACTGAAAGCTTTTTTCTTTAGTCATTCCTAATACTAATGGTAACAGCAACAATAATAATAATAATAATAATAATAATAATAATAATAATAATAATAATAATAATAATAATGATATAAACAGGCAAACAAAAAACAGGCTGCTTCCAAACAAAGTTTTTGATGCATTTTTTCCATTTTATATTATTCTGTGTGTTTCTGTCTAAACTAAAGCTCACCCCTCTGCAGTGACATAAAGCATATCTTGTATAAAGCGGTGATTTGGGAAAATAAAACTGTTACAGTTCAGAAGGGCATTCTGTTCACTTCAAAGTAGTGAATGTTGTCTGTGCTCCTGTGGATTCTGTTTGTCAGGCACTTGTTTTTTTGCCATTTTGATGCAGAGTGTGATAGGGTTCATGGTGGTAGCCCTCATGTTGGCCGCCGAGTGTCTTCAGAACTGCATTCCTCTGCCTCTTGTAAGTGTTGCCGGCGCTGAAAACAGTACAATGCCAGCTCGGTCCCTGCCCCGCGCTCACTGGACAAAAAATAATAGATACTTATCTGAGTTGCAACTCACGCCAACCGGGCCACATCCAGGAAGAACAATCAAGACAAATGTTTGGCATGCCACTGAGCTCCGAGTCGTCTCATAGAGTTTTGTCATCGAGTGTTTCCTTCCTTTCTAACACACACACACACACACACACACAGTTTGGTTTTACACATTGTGTGAGAGTGTAAATGTATTTATGTATATATTTATAACCTAACTTAAAAATAGTCTAACCACAGTCTGGGTATTTTGGGGCTAAAAGTGTTTGAAAACAACCAAAAAAAGGCTAATCACGGTGTATTATTTGATTGACAGGTAAAGGTGGATCATTCCTGATCTGATATGATTTTGGTGGGCAACAGGCAGCAGTGTTTGGTTCCATAAACGGTGTTAAGCTGACTTGAACTGGCTGAAAATTGAATTTTTGTATAGATGATAGGAGTTCATGTTCAAGATTTCTGATGCATTGTGTGTTAAATTACTTGTTGTTCTTAGTATTAAAGAGTTTATTGTAGTGTAAAAAACATTGTTTAACTCTCTAAACATGCTGCTCACTTTCTACATATAGAGACAAAGCTGCTCGAGATTTGTGATGTCACAAAATCCAACAAAGTTAGCATATAACTGTTTTGCCCTGACTTCCTCTGAGGCTGGAAGGAGTGTTTCAGCCAGGACTGTGGACTGTGGCCCCTTACAGTCACCCATGAACACAGCACAGCACAGCACACAGTATGAACAATGTAAAATTCTTTCTCTGCATTTAACCCTCAGGAACTGCCATGAACGAAGGGTGCCTGGGGAGCAGTGTGTGGCGATAGTACCTTACTCAAGGGCACATCAGTGGTGCCACTAGCAATCCTGGGATTCAAATCCACTGCCTTCTGATTGCCAGGGCAACTTCATAACCACCAGACCACCAGCTGCCTCCTGTAACAGCTTGGTATACAATAAGACCACACAAATGTTAGAAGTGAAGATCAAGAAGGAAAATAAAATACAATGAAAACATAGGTAACTTGATGATATACCTTACAGAAGCAGTGAGGTGAGCTGAGGCTATTTACCGAATATTTTTTGTTTAAAAAAAAAAAAAACGACTGGCAAAAATCAGCAAAAATACGCGTTAGACTAAATCCGCAAATGCTAATCCTCGTAAAACTGAGGGGTTACTGTTAACAGAGTGGATAAATAAGTAAAAAAAAGCTCACTGTAGATGCACACACATACATGTATACAGTGGAGAGACAGGCATCGACAATAACAGCATAAATGCACCAGAAGAATTGCATGTTTTAAATTGCACATCTTGCCCAGTAGCTAGGTTTAGTTGCTAGGTTGGTGAACTCACAACAAAATCTCCCCACCAGCACTTTCTGGATCAGAACTTTCTGGATCATCCTACCCAACTTTTTGTGACATGCGAGACTCTGGAGGCAGGAGCTCCAAAGAGGAGTTTAGATGGAGGTTGTGAGACTGAAGGGAGGGGGCGGGGTGGGCTCCTTCCACGGCCAAGTCTGACAGACGCTAGCAAGAACAACCAACACTGTTTACAGCACTTTTAATTTGATGTGATTCGCAGTAAAGTCTTTCATGCATTGCATGTGTGTCTGAGCACATGTCCAGAAAAGGCTGCACTTCACTGTAAAACCTGCAATAGAAACACAAGTATGATTTTGTCTCTTGAAGCTATAAAACTAAACGAAAGTGACATTAGCAGAGAGTGATTAAACTGTTTATCAAATAGCAGTGGAATTTTATCGGATTATGTACAGTGAGCACTTCTTGTTGTGTTGGGGTCTTGTAACCACCCTTTCCAGGGATTATTTTGCAACAGTGACTACATTACATCATCTCTTACTTATGTGCTTGGGTTAGATGTCTGAGGACAGAGGGAGCATGTGCAAAGAGCTGCAAACCAGTCAAGAAATGTTGGACACACACACACACACAGAGAGACACACACACACACAGAGTCTGGTTCTCCACACCATTAACTGCACAAACTGCACATGAGACCTACAATTGCAGTCGTACGTTGCTTGTTCATATAACCTTTCGACAAAATGTTTTTGTGCAATTCCATTGAAGAGTCCCGAAATATGTAATGCCTCCCATCTTTAAAGTGTGATTATCTAGTTTTCCAATTAGAATATTAAGATGCACTTAAAAGGCCCTCATCCCGCATTTTTCTTGCATTCTGTTATTCCCCAAGGTCCACTTATAACAGTACAGTAAGCCCTCAGTTTTACACGGATCAGCATTCGCGAATTCAGTCTTAACGCAGACTGCTCCGTGTCTTGTCCTCGTATTTTAGTGTTTTAAACTTCCCCCCCTAAAATTTTCAACAGTTATCTCAGTTAGAGTTAGAGAGAGTTATTTCCGCACTTCTTTTGTGTACGGGTTTTTGCACGCTGCTAACGCTAACCGCTAATGCTAACAGTTTTTTAAGCAATAAAGTTTTCTGGTTCTGATTATTTCTTTCCCTTTACATTTTCTTTAAGGGTAATGCATTAAACTGAGTGTAAAATGAAATTGAAGTGTTCTCGGAGCATATTTGGGGGCATATTTAGGGTTTACACTATAACAATAGACATTTTTAGGCATGTTTTTTTAACCAAAACACAACAATGCGGTTTTTCCCTATACCTGGGTGCTCTTGGAATGGGGAATTACTGTACGTATAGAACACAGGTCGCTTCATAGTTATGGAATAATAACTATTCATGTTCAAAAATGATTGTGCTCTTAGGTTTTGAAAATATTGAAAATATTAAAAAGTGGTGTTGCTGGGGGTGATGCTATGATGCTGATTGTGTTCAAGCATTGTGATACTAAAGCCCAACCCTCATTCCAGTGTTACCCAGTGATGAGTGCCAGATATTTGCACTTATCACTGAGCAACACTGGAAATTGTATAGGCTTTGGGGTCAAAAACAAAAATAACATTCCCAGTTATTTTTTGTTTGACCCAATAGCCTTTAAAATTTTAGATAAAAGTGGGAATGAATGTTTATTCTGCGAGGTGTGAGTGTGAAGACAGTTTTGAAAGTTTTTTGATGCTGACTCATCATCTGAAGGCTCTCTGAGGAGCCAACTTTTTTGTGTAGAACCTTTACATCCCGTGGATTACAACAAAATCCAACAATGTAACAAAATGTTACATTTATACACATGCAGTATTGTCGTTCACTCTTAAAAATAAAGGTGCCAACAACATACATGTACATTCGGTACATGGTTCCCTAAAAAAAGGTTAAGAACAGTATTAAAGTTCTTTGTAGAACCTTGACACTCTTAAAAATACAGGTACCAGAAAGTACAAATGCAAAGAAATTCTTTGCATGATGCCATAAGGGAGGAACCTTTTGATGGATGGTTCTTAAGGGAACCATTTTTGTAATGTAACATCCCATGTGGAAATGATCTGCATAAAATTTAAATATTAAAGTTTAAATATACTGTATTAGAACCTCATATGCAGTTTATAGAAAAGTCAACCTGCATGTAAAATGCATATTAAATGCAGACAAAATTAAACTTATATAGTTTTGCAACATATAAGCATTATATAAGCATTGTAGATGTGTGCTTTATCCACTCATGAGGAAAATGAGAAACCTTTGTGGTTTGTGCCAAATAAGATTTGTTTTTCTAGCAGTAAAGGTTTGATATAAAACTTTTAAAAGTTTTATGTATTTCTTTTTCATATGTGTCAAGTTCACAGAACCTTCAAATAATATAAAGAATATGAAAGAACCTTTAAATGTTTGTGTGAAGGTTGTTTTAAACCTCATCCACAGAACGGTTTTTTAATGAAAATGATATTTCTTGTGCCTTTTTAAGAGTGTATCCAAAGGACCACATTCATAAATCTCTTTTGTGAGAGATTATACTTTTTTGGGGCAGCGCTCCCCAACCTTTTTGTTTCATGTAAAACAACATTTTCATGGTTTAGATATAACTAAAAAAAAAGTGTTTGGTTTTTTTTCTATTTTTTTCCATCTTGTGGGCTAAATATTTGATGTACCATATCACAAGTTTTTTTTTTCTTCAAAAAACGCAGGTCCCGGCGCATTTAAACACACATTGTTCTGTAGTATTTAGATGAAGTCTGATAAAAGCCAAAAACACTAATTCTTTATTTTTTTTCTTTTGCCTACAAACAGGCCTGGTGGCTATTCTGGGCTATTAAATAAAGTCTTATTGCTTTACTGTGGGGTAAGTGAAACATGAAAGCATTCCCAGAAGCAGGGCACCAACAGAGATCCGTTCCAGTTATAGTCCGCTGGCCTCCTCACTGATGTGCCTCTGAAATACGACATGTCTCAGCTCAGGTTTTGTTTCTTTTTTCTGGTGCTCAGCAAAGTATGCGGAGATGAGACGATACCGTGTTTGCAATGAACTAAAAATGATTTCAGGAGTTGAAATATAAAACAGGATCCCAGCAGGGGCTAAAGTTTAGGCTGAGATAAATTCCAGTGTGCTCAGACATACTTATCTTGTTCACGTCATGCCTAAAATCTATGTTTACCCGCCGTTGTTCCATCTTTTTGCATGTTTGCTAAACTGGTGTTAGATGAGTGACTGGATAGAGATGGAAAGCATTAAAAAAAAGCAGCAGAATTCATTTAATGTCAGGCCCAGAAGCTTATGTTTAAAGGTGAATTCCATAGATGGCACTACATTTCTGTCTAATTCAGTGCTTGGAATGCAATCAAGAGTCTTTCAGGGTGGTTGGATGTGAAACAGAGCATTGTGGACAAACAGTTGGTCTATGACCAACTGCATTTTTTCTACAATGAGAATTTGAACACACCACAAAAATATCTTTTGTTTATTGTGTATATGCCACATCTCCCATTTGTGGCATATATATGCCACATCTCCCATTTGACAGACAACCAGCTAAGTCCATTTTAGCCCTAGGCCCTGCTGCCAAATGGCTCTTGTGTTGATCGATCAGCTTTTCTCAGCATGGGGCAGAAATTTTGGCCCCGCTCCTCCGAGCGGAGCATGAATTGCATGTTTTTCGTATCTTGCTGTTTGACTGGGACATAGAATAGCTTCTATCAGCTTCTTGCCGGTGCTTTTGCTCAAGTGTTTTGAATTGTTCTTTTGTTTACCCAGAAAAATTTCAGTTTCAGTTCCACAGTCTCCTGTGGAACAATTCCTTTGGAATTCTTCGGATGCTGTAAATTCCCATTTCCTTGCTTTCACCCCTTGCAGAAGTTGTTTAGGAATTGTGGGACGTGGAGGTTCGAGGCTCCAGAAGCTGTAAGGGTGGCACTGCTCCATTGTAACAGTCTTTATCAGTCCAAATCAGTCTTCAGAAAAGCGTCCCAGAAGCGGACAGTAATTTGTCATCGCTCCTGAGTGTTGGGAAGGAGGTTATTACTTACTCTCACCTGCTGACGTTGTGTTTAACAGGCTTTCCAACCAAATCAGTGGCAGCGACCACACTGGGATGGTGTTTTTGCCTCAAGCGCCGTGCTTGAAATAAACAGGCCTGAAATAAAACATCACCCGACAAGTTTGGTGTGAAATTGGTGCAAAAATGCAGAAAATCACACGCGCCGTTTTCCTCAGTTTCATAGTTCAGATGCAGCAGAGCTTGTGGGTTTATTGCTCAGACATATGTGATTAATCAAAGCTTCAGCAATTGAGCACTGAGATTAATCCCTGCGCTTAACCTGGACTGAGCTGATTTTCCTGGACATTATGTACTTGAGCAGAGCATTAGTGATGGTGCACGGTTCACAAGCTAAGAAATTAATCCTGAGGTTGAGGAGCCACGTTTACAGAACCAGTTCTTGGCTGTTCTTGGTCCAAATAGAGCTCTTGATTTGATTCTGAGTCTGGGACTGTGAAGCCAACCCAATTCCTGCCCATACGGTCGCACAGCCTTCGTGTGCTTTCTTGCCAGCGTCTGCACACAGGCTTAATGTGTCCTATTTCTGTTTTTTCTGTTTCACAAGAATCCTCTTGATTGGCCTCAGTAAGCCCCCACCCCAGGCAAGTCCACATCTCACAGAGGGAAGTTAACCTGTACCCCTCCAACACTGAATTATTTTAATTTATGATCAGTGACAGCAGTGCACTTGTTGCCATAGTTTGCCAGAGGAGACGAGAAGAATAGGAGAAGAATGGGAGAAGAAAATGGAAAATATTACCATGAACCTAATTCTGTTCATACATAGATCTCAAATGACTCGTCTTATTAGACAGCTCCAAAGCTTTGGTCAAACAGCTAAATTAAGTACATTTTTGTGTCAGAGCTACTTGGTTTGACAGATAGGGGCTAGAGCTGGCAGGGTAGCAAAGTGTAGCTGCAGCATTAAGCACTGGCCTTTCCAGGCCGTTGTCTAATTATCAGGCTTGGGTGGAGCACAAATCAGGAGAGTATGGGTGGTCCTGATATGATGTCGTTAGATTTCAGAGAACTGCTAACGTTAGTAAAGCCTTCTTTTGCATTTCTCCCCAGGTGGGTTGGGTTTAATTCTATCAGGTACTTAGGATTCCCCCAATAACACATCAAAGCCAACACTGGGAGCATGAAGGCTACCACTGAGCCACATGAAGCACCACTAAAGCACTAATGCTGCATCACTTGGAGAGCTCAACACACGTGGGGGAGAGCATAAGATGCCAATTCTATTACAGCATTGCATTGGTTAACGTCTTGCTGAGTAACTCGATCTTGAGAGAGCATGCAGAGAGAAAACAGCCAGTTGTGCTATCTTAGACTCCCAGTCATGGATGGTTATGGCATGACCAGAGGTCAAACTGATGATAGGACTGATGCTTAGACACTTGCACCACTTGTGGGAGGAGACTATCCTGACAATCCCCACAATTCCAATGACTTTGGTTTCACGTGGCATAGGAACTCCAAACAAAGCTCAGCGTGACGCCTGACACCTAGAGCATCAACACAAACCAGGGGAGCTGTGTTACCATATGAAGACAATTTATTGAGCTTCCGGCACAGATCTGTGTCTATTAATGTATTAATATATGTCTAATATGTTTTAATGTTAGTCTAATACAGTAATCCCTCAGTTTTAGTCTAACGCTGATTTTTTCTATGAACCAAACTGTATTACCGCCACCGGTCCAGCGGTGGCAGTAATACACTGAAAAGTAATACACTGTCATAAAAAGAAGAAGAAGGAGAAGAAGAAGAAGAAGAAGAAGAAGCTGCAGCATGTAGCATGACTGCTCTGTGTCTTTTATTTTAGCGTTTTAAACATCCCCCCCCCCAATGTTCAACAGTTATCTCAGTTTATTTAGTGTTAGTAAGCTGTGCCCTGTCTAAACATGAGGGTAGAGAGAATTATTACAACCTTTCTTTTGTGTACGAGTCTTTGCATGCTGCTAATGCTAACCGCTAATGCTAATGGTTTGTTAAGCAATAAAGATGTCTGATTCTGATTATTTATTTACCTTTACATTTTCTTTAAGGGTTATGCATTAAACTGAGTTTAAGATGAAATTAAAGTGTTCTGGGAACATATTTGGGGGCATATTTAGGGTTTACATTATAAAATCAGGCTTTTTTTTTTGCCAAAATGTGTTTTTTCCCCCCACGAAAAGCGGAAGTTTAGTGTATATATCTAATATAATGTCTATTCATTACTAAACTTAGTCTTTTCTCACGATGCCTATTATTATTGAAGGGCTCAGATTTGTTGTGTAACATCACAGCTTTTACATTAAAATGTCCAGCTTATGAAGCTTTTACCCATGTACTGAAAAGGCTGAGCTTAGGTCAAGAGATAGTATAAGCCTACAGACTATAAAATAGAAAGCAAGAGTGAAACAGGTTAGTCAACAACTTCTGTTTACACATGCTTCAATTGTAGCATAGTGACTGTGGGCTCAACGGTCGCCTAAACAAACAGAAATATTGTGTTGGTTTCTGTTTGCTCCTAATATTGGTATGAAGACTTCATTAATTACTGCTCATCAGTATGTAAGCTTCCTAAAAGTAACTTCAAACATGTTTCAACTGTGAGTGGCTCTGGATAAAGGCTTCTGCATGAGTGTAAATGTCCAGTAAGAAAAGAATGCATGCTCTTGACATTGTGTGTTTGATATCCTTCTAATAGATATATTCCCCTTTGATTTGTATGTTCCTACTACATGGGGTACAGGTAAGCAGTTTGATTGGTTTCCAAGTCCATTAGTAGCCTGGGTAACAAATGTATTGGGGAGTGCGGAGTGTGTCATTTGTTGAAAGGCTCATCTGACTTTAATTGGTTGGTGCACTAAAAGTGGGACATTCTTTTTGTCTCTTATTAGGATTTATTACTGCTCTCTCTCTCTCTCTCTCTCTCTCTCTCACTCTCTCTCTCTCTCTCTGTCGTAGTCTGGGCCTTCCCTGAAAAGGAAGCTGGAGTGGTGGTAGTGTGGTGCTCTAGAGAAACAGGATATCCTTCTGTTACAACAGAAGTGTTTGTAAATGTCTTCAGATATTCCTTTATAAGGCCAATTTTTTCTCCTTTGTTATTTTTTCTTAACTTGTAATTTAACCAGGGAGGCCTTTGAGAAAAACATTTACAATAGGAACCTGTACAGAGGACACTGGAGGGAAAGGGACGAAGTAATAATATTAAAGAAAGGAATGCACGATATCAGAATAAGTTAAGAAAATAACTGATATGGGGACCTTTATTTACACAATTGCATCGGCAAATGCAGATTTTGTCTCAGTTTCTACCTGGGTAAAATTGAACAGAGCTTGTTACAGCACTTCCTACTGCAGCTGCTGAAATTGGGTTATGCACATTTAAAGGGGAATTAGTTCTGTGGCCTGTTTATGACTACAATAAAGGTTTACGAGGGTGTTTATAGGGCAAAAGGAAGGAAGACAGATTGTGTTGTAATAGTTTCCTAATGTTGTTTAAAGCAACAATCACACTGAAGTTGTGGAGTAAACCTGGGGACTAATAGAGCCTTCTGTGCATATCAAATCGTGTCCAAAAATGTAAAATACATTGTTTAACAATGATTACTTCTGCTAGAACCCCAATGGGATTCTGGTACTAGGTCAGCACAGAGCTTATGGCAATGCACATATATATTTTTTGTCTGTTCTAGTTTAAAACTTGTAAAAGCTGGTAAAAGACAGTCCATGTTTTACTTAAAGCTCATACCAGACATATTAATGTCTCTTACTTAATTAATGTAGGTAGCATTTCTCAAGTGATTCCTTCAGTAAAGAGTCCTGACATAGTGTTGCCACTGTTTACCATTAGATGGGAACCCACAGGGTAAACTACAGCAGCTCGTATTCACAGTCAGTGACGCCTAAAGTGAGACTTAGCCTCATTAAATTGATTCCACCCTTTAAAAACCAAAATGGTTGATTCCACTGTCAGTAAATATATTGGTGGTTAATTAGACATAGAACTTATAACAGTAGAGCAAGTTTGTGTGGTCTGATCAGTTACCTTGCTTGTTCTGTTATTAACAGCTTGTGGTCTAGTGGTTGGCAGTTGTTCCTGTGCTCAAAAGGTTGTGGCCTGGACTGCCAGTGGCACGATCGAGGTACCCTTGACCGATATAATACTAGGGAACAATAAATTTTTTAAGTGCGATTTATTGTGATCTATACAGTATATATATGTATAAATATGCTTTTAACCCATTAACCCGAGTGAAGCAGTGGACTGTGGCGCCCGGAGATCAAAGTGTGGGGACAGTCTCTTGTTTAAGGGTACCTCATGGTGCCAATGTCAGTCCTGGAATTTGAACCAACCTGTATGCACCCACAAGCCCAAAAAAGCAAAAACTTTTAAAATAAAAGGACTAAAAAAACCTGCATTAACATGCGAAAAAAGAATGTGTTAATGCAATAATAATGTGTTAATTATCATCCCTTATTTATTTACATATCTATATCTATCTATCTATCTATCTATCTATATATACATACTGTAT
>JBBJLR010000018.1:2060515-2075416 GCA_037577145.1 Brachypetersius gabonensis | reverse complement strand
TTGCCAGCAGGTATTTGAGTGACAGCTCCGTGCCCCGAAACTCTGCGAGATACGCGGCCTTAAGTAGGCGTGGTTTTATAAACTCTCCTGTCCCTGCTAACAGAGTTAGGACTAGCGCTAACTCTGTTAGCACCAAGAGAGAAAATGCTGTGGGTTTTGTAGATTCTGGACACTCAGAGACTTTTAAGATGAGCTTTTCCTTCATACCCGCTTTGTGTGTGCGCGCGTGTGTATGTGTGTGTGTTTGTATTTAGGCGGGGCAGACCGAACACTAGCCCACTTCCATGCTTTGATTCTATTGGTCGTATCTCGCAGAGTTCCGGGGCATGGAGCTGTCACTCAAATACCTACTGACAAATGAGTCAAAGCCCCGCCCACACGAGCGATCTGTGCCAAAACTGCAAACGAATCCTTAAGCAGCGACAATGTAAAACGGGGAGGAGTGACTGAACAGCTAGCAGCGAAACTGAAAAACTAGCAGCAGCGAAACTGTGGACCAATGGAACATTTTTTCCCCCGAATCTTCGGATCACGTGCGTGCCGAACCGTGGAGAGGGATCGGTTCGGATCACGGATCAACCACTACCCATCTCCGTTAGCCAGGTAAGGACAGAGGTAGGTCACCCTAGTTCGGTAGCTCCAGCTAGCCCCATACTAGGAGGGTTCCTGGGGGGGTTAGCGTATGCAGTGAGCCAAGCAAGTAGGCCCCGAGCCCACGTTATCCCCATAAACAGGCCCATGGCCCAGATAAACCCGTGTTGTGAGAGATTAGAGGCCTCAGAGAGGTTGGTAGCAGGGTCATGGGAGGGCAGCAATGGGGTCGGTCCATCGCATATGGGGGAGGGGAACCTTCCTAAACGTTTTTTTGGGAGGTGGTACGTGGGTCTCTGAGAGCGACAGTGGGGCGCTAGGGGGAGATAGGTCCACTGGAGGCACTGGAGAGGAGGCCCGCGGAGAGGGCTACACACTGGAGTGCACCGGAGGGCTCATGGAGAGCCACAAGGTGGCCCGTGGAAAGGGCTGCAAGCCAGAGTGCTCTGGCGGGCTCGCAGAGAGCCAGAAGGAGGCCCGCAGAGAGGGCTTCACACCGGACTGCACTGAAGGGCTTGCAAAGAGCCTCAAGCAAGCTTTATGGGGCTCTGGAAAAAGAGCCCAGTCCATGGGACGTGAGACAGCTTGTCAGCTGAGGGGCTTCCTGGAGGAGGCAAGCCTCCACGTTCACGAAGGGGTTCCTGGGCCGCAGGACGAGAGAAGTGTCCCGGGGTTCTCACCAGGGTCGTCAGGGCTGGAGAGGAACCAGCCTGGACCAAGACTGTTGGGGGTGACGACAAGAGGGGGAATGATGCCGCCACCGTACCCCGCCTTCCCTTCCTCCTGTGTTTTTTTTTTTTTTGTTGGTTCCTTTTTCTTTGTGGGTTTTTGACGCCCAGGGGGTGCGTTCTCGGGAGGGTGGTACTGTGACGTCTGGCCAGCGGCCACTGGGGGTGCTGGGGTTTTTTTTATGTCTAGGTCTTTTATTTTGACATCCTGAGTACACCAGCGGGGTAATAGCCGTAGGATAGGTTCCAGCTGCGGGTGTACTCAGTATTAAGTGATTTGTGTTCGGTTATTGGTTGTAATGGATTTTAGTTAGATATTTAAGTTCAGTTTAAGTGGACCTCAGTGTCTGTCCACCGTCGTCTTACCGTCGTATATACCTTGGCTGTTAGCACTAAAGGTATCCTTGTTTATAGTTGGAGTAGGCTCAGACAGAGCTTTAAGTCATAGTGAAGTCAAGGTTAACCTATGTATGTATCGGCCCTCGAGCCAGGTTTTGTTTTGGTTTAAAAATAAAAAGACAATGGAAGCCTGTCTTTGTTCTTGCTCTCAATTGAGAAACGCCAAGCGACGTGACAACAATGTTTATCATGTTGGATTCTTGAAATTGAGGAATACACAAGAAATTGCTTAACAAAAATGTTGTCTATTGTTGAGTCACGTGAAATGAAGTGGTGCACTGAAAGTAAGAGGCAGATGGAGTTTTGCAGCAATGAGTCATGAATAATTATGCTAGAACATTTTGAGAACATGCCACCTAAGTGCACTTACATGCCTTTGGCTGAAGTCTTCCTAATGTCTTCCTAATGCTTATCTGAGGTCTGCTTGATGTTATTTCTATCATAAAACTGCAACTCAAATTGTCCAAAATGAATATAATGAATAATCCATGGCTTGTGTGTTTTGCTTGTACTGTGAGTTCTGAAGAATTTTACTGTACAGAGAACCTAAAGTAAAGATTTGCTGAAGTAAAGACTTGATTGGAAATAAACTTTAGTGAAACACGTCCAGCATATATTCTACTTGGAATAAAGGTTAAAGGAGTAGGCTACAGAGTAATACTTACAGCTGCTTTAACCTGTAGAATTCACTCCTTACTTTTTGCTTTAGTTTTTTTTTTTTTTTTTTTTTTACAAATTACAAGCTAATCAACATCATAATTTCATGATTTAAAGGTGCCTCCTTTATCTATAGAGCTAATTTTCTTGAAGAGCTTGTTATTAAATCCACTATGTAAATAAGGCTTGTTTGCGAAAGCGAAGGTTTGCAGATTTAATAAGACACCAGTTGAACCTTTACACCATCGTAACCTAGGTGTGACTCACAGGTTCAGTCCTCTGGGTGTTTCATAAGGTTCTGTGTTGAGACTCTTATTCTGTTCAACATAGTGTTTTACATGGGACAGCTGGTGGCCTAGAGGTTAGGGAGTTGCCCCTGTCATCAGGGATGTGGTTTCGAATTACAGGACTGCTAGTGGCACCACTGAGGTAACGTTGAGAAATATACCATCCCCACACACTGCTGCCCAGGCGCTGTGTTCCTGGCTGCCCGCTTTTTCACTGCTTAACTTTTTTGCTTAATCAGAGTCATGACTAACAGATTGTGTCTTCCGTAGGTGATGCAATACTGCGCAATCTTGAGATAAAGGAAAATGCTTTGGTAAGTGTCAGTCACGTGACTGGAGCTTTGCTTTTTTTTTTGCTCTCATCCTGTTTGAGTCTTCACATCAGTGCTTATCTTTTTATGTAAATGTTTGTTTGGACTTCCTCTTTTTTATTTCAGAGTCAACTGGACATTCCTTTCAAAGTCAGAGCAGGACACATAGGTACGTTCATCAAATACAGTCAGGTTTAGAGTGCACCACTTGCACTACTTTTATTTTTCTGTTTGTGGCTTTTGGCAGACGATCTTATCAAGAGTACCTTACATAAGTTTTTGTTTCTGTGCTCATTCTCGTTTTCAACCATTTACAGCCTAAATGTTGGCCAGTTTAGAACTGCTGGTTCACAATGTGTCCTTCCGCTTTAACTTCAAATGTTCTGGAAAGGCTGTAAATGAATAAATGTTGATTATGAATCATTCGGCCTTGTTTGCTGCCCCTGGCATCCTTCCATGGTTATTAATGCGGAATTAGATCAGGCTATTAGAATGCCTGTTTTGTGAAAACTGTTCCTTTTCTAGTTATTTCAGTCTGTACTGACTCAGATGTCTCTTCTCAGGCCGTCTGGAGCTGAAGATCCCCTGGAAGAATCTGTACACACAGTCTGTTGAGGCCACACTGGATGAGGTCTACTTGCTCATTGTTCCTACAGCCAGTAAGAGCTGTCAATCACTCCCTACTATTCATTTTTCCTGAACTGAAATTCAATTTATTTAATTGCCTCATTTCCTGAAGATATCACTAAATTGTTTGGGTGACTTTGCAGAGTCCTGGCTTACTTTATGCTCGTTCTTCATATTAGAAATGTGAACTTTGAGAACAGGCTCTCTGTGAAGGGTGCAGAGAAGAAAGCAATATTTTTGTGGCTTGTCATTGTTGTCTTTGTCTGAATGACCACATCAAATTAGATTTGGTGTGCGTGCATCAACACACGCACACATACATATATCTATATACAGTAACCCCTGTTACGTCCCCTCTCTTCCCAAGTGAGAGCAGGCACAAAGGCAGGTTTCCGTTTTGGCAGTTTGGTTTTTATTTACAGAATCAAACATAAACAAAACCAGCGCGTGTATAGCGGTGACAAAAATATGCGGAGTACCAAGCATATGTGTTCCAAGAGTACCAGCATATAGTAAACAAAAAAAGTGTTTTTGTGATGTGGTTAAAAATGCCTATTTTTTATAAATATGCTCCCAAATCACTTTCATTTCATTTAAAACTCATTAGCCTTAAAGAAAATGTAAAGGTAAACCCGTATTCGTTCTGTACAGTTTACACTGAACTCCTGCAGTGCTAGAATGGAAATACCAATGTTACCCCTGTACAGACTGTACTGTAATTCATGCTTGCACATTTACTTTGGTATGCGCTCTCGTTTTTTCTTTGGTATAAGCAAGTAAATACAGTAAAAACAATTTAATTTGCAGTAATAAAAATACAGGGCTTTAAGAAGAACACTCGAGACGCTCCACGGGGGAAATTTTGGACTGCAGCGTCACAGGGCAACAGTCAATCGGCAGCAAGGAGAAATAAATAATGTTCTCAGATTGGCTATTTTCAAAGCTCCTGTCTCTGAGTACAGCTGACTGTGCAGCTGACAGCTGACTCGTGTGCCACGCCCCCTCGTCCTCTTGCTGGTTGTTTATGTTTGGGGCGTCGCTGAAACTGAAACCGTGACTGCTGATCCGTATGAAAAGTGGGGGGTTACTGTATATGTGTGTGTGAGAAAATAAAAATGAAAATGTGTATTTGCCACATCGCCCACTTTTATTTCTTGGTGACTCGTGATTGTCAGGTATAAAGTATGACGCAGAAAAGGAAGAGAAGCAGTTACAGGAAGCTCGACAGAGGGAGCTGCAGAGAATTGAGGAGACCAAACAGAAAGCGGCTGAGAAAGGTTAGTAAGATGAACAATAACTGTAATCTATACACCAGTTTTAAAAAAAGAACATACTGGTTTGTGAATTTGCCTTCATTTCACTTTCAGAGAATCCAAAGACTGAAAAGCAGGACACCTTTGTGGAGAAGTTGGTCACTCAGGTGATCAAAAACCTTCAAGTGAAAATCTCCAATATACATGTTCGCTATGAGGATGATGTAGGTCATGATCTCAGTTTTGCTACTTGTTTTAAACATGTTTTCTTTTTCTTATTTTAAACCTTTTCTCTTCCTTTGACTCCGTGTATTATCAATATTTCACTCCTAGGTCACCAATCCAAACTGTCCTCTCTCATTTGGAGTGTCACTACAAAACCTCAGTCTTCAGGTACTGGCTTCTCCACTCAAACTCTGTGTGTTTTTTTGTAGATTATCGGTTAAAAAACTCAGACACAACCCTTTCCTTTATTTAATATCCAGTTAAAACATCATTAAGTAGAGTTAAGTAGAGTAAGAGTTATTCGTTTATCATTGCCAAACAAGCCTGCAGTAGTATTGAATATATATCTGTATTGCACATTATATTGAATGGGGAAAATTCCACATATTCCACTAAATGACAATAAAAAGCCACAGAAATGTGCAGAGGTGGTTGTCTGCAGAGGATGTGTACATATTTCACATTATTGTATGTGTTTGGGATTGCAAAAAAGAAGAAAGTGGTGCCGACTTCTTGGCAGTATTTACAAACATGGAATTTCAAATTCAATCTGTAAAGCAAATTGCAGCCAAAATAAATACTGAAAAAAATATTTAGACTATTTTTGTAATTTTCTGTGCTTTTTCTGACACTGAAATAAAATAGCTTTCTCTTAGTGTCAGTTATGAATGAATGTTTGATAAATGAAGGATGGTCTCTTACTTGCAAGTGCACCACTTTCAAACATAATATTTATATACATTGAACTGTAATGTTACATGAAGTGTAACTGCTTTTAAATGCAGACTGCTGATGCAAACTGGAAGCCCTGTCTGCTGGACGAGAAATCAAAGCTGTTTTTTAAGGTACACAATAGTTTTCTTTCCTTTTTTTGCATTATCCCAGTTCTCGTCTAAAGTCGAGGTCAAAACAAACTGTTTACTGATTAAGGTTTTTTTTTTACTGAATTATTTCCTGAAAAAAATTAAGCTTACCCTAATTTTTTGTTGGCCCATGATTCTACAGCTCACATAATTGAACCTGCAACAGTTCTAATGAGAGACTAAATAATTTTCTTTGTCTATTTTGTTTGTATTTTTTGCTAGTATTTAGTGTAACCGTAGCTTTGGTGTGACCATGGCTGGCAGTAATGTGTTACTAGGTACAAAAGAAAAGTCATTTGAAATGGCCACCTTTCTTTTAGTGAGGCACTAAAGGCACTAAAATGAAGTCTGGTTCAGTCGCTGTGATTTTGCCTTAATTAGAAAGTTTTGTCAGTTTTTGGCAGTGCTAAAGAGCACCTTGCACATTTCAACAATTCCTTGCCTGTTTCGTTACAAAATGTAAATGATTTTTTGCATTGTGTCAAGATGTCTTGTTCAAAATTCCTGCCGTGTTTGATCATTATTAATTCAGCATTGATTATTAATAATGCGTTTTGTGTTCTCCATTCAGCTTGTTCGTCTGGACAATCTGTTTGCATACTGGAACGTGAACTCAGAGCTGTACTCCAATCACGTACCTACTGAGGCGCTGGTAGGAGAGCATTCATATTATGTAAAGAAACAGAACTTGGACAAAACTCCCATTCCATTCTTGTTCTTGTTTTCCTTTCGTAGCGATTTCTTCAACGTAACGTGGCTGTCCAAAACTGCATCCCTAAGGACTATCAGTTTAGTGAGTACTTGTATTTTCTGCTTGCTTTTCTTGAGCATCTAGACCAGCAGTGTACAAATCCAGTCCTCGAGGGCCAGTGTCCCATACTCAAACTAACCCACTGTTGATCCAGGTGTGTCTGAGGAATGGATAATGGCTCAGTGGGTAGGATACTTACCTCTGGACCAAGAAGTCATGGGTTCGAATCCTACCTTCAGCAGACCACCTCTGGGCAAGAACCTTAACCCCAAATTGCTCCAGGGAGACTGCCCCCTGTAGTTAGGGAATGGAAGTTGCTTTGGATAAAAGCGTCTGTAAATGCCATGAATTTAAATGTATAAATGCTGTGCTGGACACCAGTCCCCCATGGCCAGAATTGTGCTCCCTTGATCTAGAACAGGCCTCAAGAAGAGTCCACTTCAGACTAATTTCACCCACTTCTTTACTAGTTTTCCATCCAATATCTGCCAACGCCAAGCTGCGTATGAACCCTCGCTCAGATGTGGATTTCTCCTCGCCGAAGGTGGATCTTGTGGTAAACCTCCCAGAGGTGTCCGTGGAGCTCAGCAGGCCACAGGTGAGACAAAGACATGCTAATTTGATTACATTACATCAGACTGGGTCTTCAGGGACCCCAAACAGTCCATTTTCCCGCTTTAACCTTGTGAATTAGGTTGAACCAACCAGTGTTTCTTATATAATCTCGATGCATCAGTGAGACAAATATGAAAATAGTAGTAGTATTACAAGAACCTTATAATTAAAAATATAAATGTAGTTTATCTCTAGAACCATTGACGGTAGGAAAAAACCTGATGTGATTTTCTGAATCAGCAAAACCTGATTAAGAAACAAAAATTTCGATTTCAAAAATCAAAAATTGCAATGAAACAGACCTTTCATAAAAAAAATTGTTACCCAGTGTTATTAGGTCTGCAGTTAAACTGGATGACTTGAAGGCTTTAAATGGCAGCTGCTGCTCTTTGTCTTCTACAGTATGTTAGCATACTGGGACTTTTGGGCTCGGTGGACATGATGTCCCGTAATCTTCCGTACAGGAAGTATCGTCCAGAGGTTCCTGTTCACACCAACGCTTTTCAATGGTAAGCAGGATTCTTTTGTTTTTGCACTGAATTATACATAATAGCTTCTTTTCACCCAAATTAGTTGATTTTAGTACCAATGTTGCTTCAAGGTTGCATTTAAAGTCACTGTAATGTCTGTATAACTACTCTGTTAGACAACCCCCAGAACGATGTTTCTGTTATTAAACATTTGATAAATAAGAACTGATATAATCATTCATTCATTCATGCATTAATTAATGAATTAATTAATTATTATTCTCCAAGCCACTAATTGTAACCATGGTCAGTTCTCACAGGCCGAAGAGCCGAGAAACACAAGACATCAGTCCAAATTGCCAGTCCATCATAGATGTTATTGTTGTCAGTGGTAATATGTCAGTTGGTAAAGCACCAGTAGAATGTACCAATATCTCTAGCAGGATTCTGTTGGAACAATGCTGGTGCTAGTACTGGGTCTGTTGTCCTGTAGAGCAAGTGCCTGTGGAAATACCTGATATGTTCACTTTGTGTCTTCAATCCTTTTCAGGTGGAAATACGTAATCACAGGCGTCTTGGAGGTGAACGTGAAACCCCGTCTGCACATGTGGTCCTGGCGACACATCCAGCACCACCGGCAACAGATGAAGAACTACAAAGAGACCTATAAAACCAAAATCACCAGCAAGAAGCCTGCAGAGAGTGTGTTGAAGAAACTGGAGGTATGAACTGAGGAAATGTAAAGTACAATGTCTTTTCAGAATTGTCTACAAAGTAAACATTGTTCTAAACTTGCTTTTGTTCAGGACTAGTGGACTTTAAAAGCATGAGATTATGATTAATCATTTTCATTACATTTACGTTATATAATGACTTGCCCCAGTTAAAGGCAGTCAGGTTTTTAACACTCAGACACAACATTCTTTGACACACATATACAGTTTCTGTCATAAAACTGTGACCTGTAGAATAGTAGCATTAGAAAGTGTAATAGTAAACATTTTTTATATTTCATTTTATATTTGCAGGAGACAGAGAAGACTCTGGATATTTTCAACATCACACTGGCAAGGCAACAAGCTGAGATGGAGGTGGAGTACAGTTTATAGAACAGATGTGTAGATTTACTCACAAATGAACACGGAATACCCAGTCAAATGATCAGAATGAAAACCGCAACCTTTCATTCTTTAACTCAAGTTTGAAATGTAATTTTTTGTAATCATGGGATTTAGGCGTCTAAAGCAGGCCTGCGGATCTACCGGCCGGGGGTGAAGGTGGAGGAGGAGCAGTCTCAGGGCTGGTTTGGCTGGATGTGGAACTGGTCTGGAGACAGTGGCTCACAAACCAAAGAGGCCAAACCTGGAGGTACTTAACATAAATTTATACTCAAGCTCATTTCATTAGATTATCATTAAGTCACTTAAACACATGCTTTAAACAAGTTGCATATGGATATGCTGAATAGTGCCACGTCCTGATAGTTTTTTTCACAATATTATTTCTGCCTAGCCTCAGGTTTTGACACATTCATGACCTCAGCAGAGAAAGCCAAGCTCTACACTGCCATTGGATACAGTGAGACTGCTGTCAATCCAAACCTGCCCAAAAATGTAAGTGCTCCTCATTCAGACATTTGGTAAATGTATTCTTAAACTTTTTTAAGTGGCTTATCCCGGTGAGATCCCACACTCTAAAAGAAAGTTTTAGGCATGTTTGACAAACATGTAGTTGTTAAACACAGGTCAACAAAAAAACCTGTAATCATCAGAAACCACAACACACTTTTCTAAACCAGTTTTTCATGCTGGTTTCAGATCTGTTTTCAGTTTTTTTCAGTCATCAACAATTATGAGTAATATTAGATTTGCAATAGACTTGCATGCGTTTTATTAAAACACAGGCACCAATAAAGTAATTGTTTCAATATTTTCAATGGCACGGACTGAAAAACAGAGAAATTTTATGTGGTACAACAACACCTAAAAATTCAGATTTTTATAGTGTAAACCCTAAATATGCCACAAAATATGCTCCCAAAACACTGCCGGGCTCCGGGGGGCGAGGTGTCCGTGCTGGAGTCTACATGGTTGTGGGGGGTCCGTGCAGTATGGAGTCACAAATTTGGTACGCATTTGCTCTTAAGACTGAAAACTGGTGCACATTTTGCAAACCACTTACATTAATCCCTGAGTAATAACCAATAATTAATGATATTGATTGAAGACAAGGATTTACGCTTCAGGTGCCTTATGAGGAGTCATATTGTAGTGACCCACTGGTTAAAGCAGACACAGAACAGCTTCTTTTATTAAAGGTTTTATTAAAGTTGAGTTTAATATAGATGTTTTTACTGAGATGAAATACTTAAAAATGTAAAGGTGTAGCAAATTGCCTCAGAGTGCCAGAAAGGCCTCAAAGGGTTAAGGAGAACAAAACGAAGAACACGAGGGCAGCAGACAGTATACGATTGCTTTGTGTTCTCTCCAAATTTACATTAATATTTGTTACAAAATTAGTGAATTATGTTTTTCTTAATAATTTAGCACTAAAATGCGTAAAAAATAACACACGTATTTGGCATTTGTTTTCTGCCAACAATTGTTACTTGGGTCCAAAGAAAAAATCCACAAACGACTGAAGCCACAAACACTGAACCGCAACTTTGCAGGGTTTTATTGTCCTGCATTTTTTAAAAACCTTCTTGTTTTATTTTAATAGTTGCAATTTATCAAGTTTCAGAAAAACACACTGATGAAATATAATATTATATTCTGCTTTTGCTGAGTGTAGAATATTGACTACTGATTATTTTGATTGTCTAAGTAATGGACTGTTGGCTCAGAATAAAGGCTTTTTTAAATTGTAGATATAATGTGGCTAATACCTCATCCATGCCACATTATTAAAAGTAAATAAAAGCAAGCATCTCTTGGGGTACATGTTATGGAATTATGAGGGTCCACTGACACTGGGATGTATGGACAGTGTCCTCTTGGTCATTAGTACGAGTGAAGATCTGCATGCTTGCTATACTCGGAACCACCCAAACCTTTAGTGTGTCTTCGGTTTGACTCTTTAAGTGTAAAGTGTATTTTTAATTACATAATGAACTACATGAGCGGTCTCCAACCTTTTTTGCGCCAAGGACCAGTTTAATCTAAAACAGTATTTTCATGGACCGGTAGAGATGCAACTAAAAACAAAGTGTGTAAAAATACGATTCTCCATTCCGTTGAATTAGTGGGAGCCATACGCTTGTTTCTCTCCTATGAGCTGGTGACTGAGACGAGCATTTTTTCAAAATAAAAGAATTTTTCAAACATAAATTAATCGGATATTTTTTATTCTGTCTTTCTAGGCGGCCTGGTACCGGTCCTTGGTGTTTTGGTATCTCTAAACTATGCAAGGATTTGATTAATTACATAGACTAAAAACATGGAAAAAAATTGCAAAGCAAGACTTTGTTGTAAAATCATAAAATATGTCTTCTTACAAACACAGCTCTGGTACAGATTGAAAGTTTCTATCACTTATTTTAGTGACCTGTAAGTAAACTTTTTGACAAATCGCTGACTACAACAAAGCTGAACTGCAAAACCAACCGTTTAGAACCTGCTCTGAACTACATTGGTAAGACGTGATACTAATGATGCTGATGATGCTTTCTATTTTGCAGTTTGAGGACATGAGGGTCAGTTTCCAGTTGGTGAGCATGACGGTGGCGATCAAAGAAAGCAAGGAGAAGCCAGAGATAATCAAGCTGTCCGTCATTGATCTAAAAGCCATGCTGACCCAGAGATCTTCTGCCCAGGCTATAAAGTATATTCCTCCTTTGCCTCCTGTTATTACACAGGGTATTAAACTTAAGTGGGTATTAAATGGACCATCTTTTCATACTTTCTTGTTTCTGTGGTCAGGATCATGACTAAGCTGTCGACGTTTGAGGTGACGGGTCTCCCACGAAGCAACGTGGCCCCTGTGCTGCTGTCGTCTCGCCGGATAATGGAGGAGAACAAGCCTCTGCTGAGCCTGATGTTCGAGACCAACCCGCTGGACGCCAAAGCAGACCAGAGACTCCATGTGGAGTCGCAGCCACTAGAGATCATCTACGACGCAGTGAGTCTGAGTGGGAAAAGGGATGCAGAAGAATGCAAATTTTAACCTTGACCTAACTGCAAAACCCTGTCAGACCTACTAAATCCTAAGCAAGCTTTGGGTTTCAGTAGTTTAACTGTGTGCATGTCCATATTTTGTGTAGTGCAATGGATCAGCATGCGGGAAAGGAGCTTTCTTACCCGAATTTAATCACAAGCTTCCTGAAACATTGCAAAACAACAGTATAAATGCTGAAATCTTTCATTATAATTAAAATGGGAGCTGTATAGATTTGTTCCCATGGTATCCATCATGATCACCCCGTGGAAGACGGATTAATAAAGAAGTCAGCAGGACATTACCTGTCTCTCTCTGTGTGCTGATTGTTGTGTGTGTGTGTGTGTTAATTCTCTCAATAGATGACAGTGAACAGTATGTCAGCGTTCTTCATGCCTCCAAATGACCTGGAACTGGACGAACTGACCAACGCCACCCGCATGAAGCTGGAGCAGTTCAGAGATAGAACTTCAACAGGTGTGTGGGTGGTTCAGGGATGGTCTCTCTTCACCTTTTCTCTATTTTAGACCCCAGGTTTTTATTTATTTATTAAGGATAACAATTCAAATGATTTTTGAGGAAAAACATTGTTTTGTGGGTTTGTTTAATGCAGGACTTATGTATGTCATCGAGACACAGAAGGTTCTGGATCTGAAAATCAACCTGATGGCCTCCTATGTAATTGTGCCTCAAATGGGCTTCTATGACCCCAAGCACAACCTTGCAATTCTGGATCTAGGACACTTTCAGGTAAAATGCATTACTGCTGGCATTTTTCAGCAAGGGATAGAGTCTCTGCAGTAACAAACATAACAAAAATAAATGTATATGCATTCATATGTTTTGTAGATGTCCAGTCAGAGCAAAGCCAATTTGCCTCAACTGTCAGTTGGAAGCAGCACTATAGAGGACATCATGTCTCGAGCTTATGATAGCTTTGATGTCCAGCTCAGCAGCCTTCAGTTCTTATATACAAAACCAGGTACAGATTCAGTTTCACTTTCTCTTTTTAGGCGCTCACATACTATAACCTTTACATTCTGTAAAGTTTTTTTAAACTTCAAATACCTTCTTCACATTCACTCTTATCAAGAGTGCACATGTGTCCCAAATATATTTTTGTTGTTGCCTTCAGAGCAAAGTCTCCATAGAAGTAAGGAGGAATCCTTCTTAATAATATTCTTAGTATGCTATACTTATATGTACTTTACATATTATACAATTAACAAGAATGTTCTAACTTTAACTTTAGGAACCAACACGAAATGGCTTTGCTTTTTTAGTTTGAAAAATGTACAAAGACATGAATGTACATTTCTGATCTACATTCAGATGGTGACTGGAAAATGGCTCGGAAGCAGAGACAGTCATCCCTCCACATTCTGGAGCCTGTGGACCTGAAGGTGGTCTTTAGCAGAGCCATGGTGGTCACAGACTCGAGGATGCCAAAGTAAGTGTGTGTGTGTTTGTGTCTAGTTTTTTTTTTTATTATTATTATTTATTTATAGAGCTGATTATCATACACAAAGGTTATTTAATGTACATTACAAGACTAAAATAAGGTATTAATAAATCAGGAAACATAAAGTAGGATGTAAAACCATTAGGAGATAATGAAAGTGCTGAAATAAAAGGTGAAACAGTGTGGTTTCTAGCAGCTTTTTTTAAAACACAGTTTGGGGCATCTCTGATAGTGATGGGCTCTGACGGTTCATTTCACCCCTAGCTGACCAGCTCCTGCAGATCTAAGAGATCTGTGAGAAGCGGTAATGTGATGATCTTCATCTGCATTGCTTCTGTTCAGGTTTAAGATTTCTGGCGAACTCCCTCTGCTCTCTTTGCGGATCTCAGATGACAAAGTGCGAGGAGTTCTGGAGCTGATCGACAGCATTCCTCTCCCCGAGAGTCGTCCCCCGCCTCGAACGAACACCTCGCAAGTTACACCTAAGGTGTGTGCGCGCGCGCATGCGCCCGCGTGCGCGCGTGTGTGTGTGTTTTCTTGGGCACACCCTAAGTTAAGTTCCACTGTGTTTGTTCATGATTAATACAGTGTGAGAATTTTTGTGTGAAGGAGTGTGTGAATGTGTGGTTCTTGAAGGGTACTTTCTGAGCCCACTAAGCTGTACCAAAATAATAATTCAGTCAAAGTTATAAGTAAGGACAGGCTACATTTTTATCAGGGTTATGAAAACAAAAAGCAAAAAAAAAACCATCTAAAACAAAAAATTGCACAGAAGCAACAGCAACCGCAAAAATAACAAATGCAGTATTTAGTGGTAGTGACCTTTGTATTTATTAGGGTTTCCAGAGTTAATTTCACCTTTTCTAAGGTTTTATTTGATGGTCACAGTTTTCGTGGTCTACCAGGCAGCTCAGGCAGCTTAGGTATGTGTGGGAAGTGGCTTGTGTGCACATGTTGCTCTTTGTCATGTTGCTCTTTTAGTATAAGATTTCAATTGTTAAAGAGTGCACAAAGAAGAGTGAAACACCTCGGGTGGATTTTGGGTAATCTCCTGTTTATTAATATTTTTCTGGCACAAAAAAATAAATAACCCATGGCAGTTTTAACTGGAAATGAATGAAATGAAATGATGGGTTTACTGTGTATGTATAATGTTCTGGGCTTTTTTTGTGTGAGTGCAGATTCTAAAACAAAAGGACACACCTCAGCTTACCCCCAGAAGACCAGCCATGACTGACCTACGCTCCTCAATTATATTTGACTCAGGTTAGACACACACACACACACACACACACACACACGAAAGCGTATTCTTACAAACCCAAAATGTTTACGATTTGCAAATATTTCAATGTTTAAGGAAGCGAATATAGAGTGATGATAGGACTTCAGCACATAAGAAAATTAAATATATTTCTGTGTGCGTGTGCGCGTGCGTGTGCGTGTGTGTGTGTGTGTGTGTGTGTGTGTGTGTGTGTGTGTGTGTGTGTGTGTGTGTGTGTGTGTG
>JBBJLR010000018.1:2020452-2041334 GCA_037577145.1 Brachypetersius gabonensis | reverse complement strand
TCCTTCTCCTCCTTCTCCTCCTCCTTCTTCTCCTCCTCCTTCTACTCCTCCTCCTTCTCCTCCTCCTTCTTCTCCTCCTTCTTCTCCTCCTCCTTCTCCTCCTCCTTCTCCTTCTTCTCCTCCTTCTTCTCCTCCTCCTCCTCCTCCTCCTTCTTCTCCTCCTTCTTCTCCTCCTCCTTCTCCTCCTTCTTCTTCTTCTCCTCCTTCTTCTCCTCCTCCTCCTTCTTCTTCTTCTCCTCCTCCTTCTCCTCCTCCTTCTTCTTCTCCTCCTCCTTCTTCTTCTTCTCCTCCTCCTCCTCCTCCTTCTTCTTCTTCTTCTCCTCCTTCTCCTCCTCCTCCTTCTCCTTCTCCTCCTTCTTCTTCTTCTTTTTCTTCTTCTGCTTCTTCTTCTGCTTCTTCTTCTTCTTCTTCTCCTCCTCCTCATCCTCCTTTTTCTTCTTCTTCTTCTTCTTCTTCTTATTACAGTAAAAGCCCGCTCTTCGCTGGGGTTACATTCCAAGAGGGGTTACGTTCCAAAAAAACACGTTGTGATGTGATAAAAAAAAAGACCCAGAAGCTTTTTACAGTGTAAACCCTAAGTATGCGGACGTATGAGGACGAGGGTGTGTGTCACACGAGGCCCGGACGTCACAGTCAGCTGTACTCCGAGGCGAGAGGTTTGAAAATCCGCGATGGACTGAAACCGCGTCGGCTGATCCACGTTAAAGTCCTTTAATATAGCACACTTCATATGTAAGTGCTGCAGTGGAAAACCGTATAATAGAAAGAACATTAAATTTGGTTAAGGGTGTTACAGTGTGTTAAAGGCATTCTGACATGACAGAATGCAAAAATGAGACAACGCATCATGGAGAGTAAGTGTTTTATTAATTGATATTTAATGCATTTTCTCTGTTTGAACATTGAAGTTTGCAAACTACTAGCACCGATCATCAACCCACTCCAGTTTTTATCATACACCAACCTCGTTTTATGTTCCAGCTCTGGTCTCCAGTAGATTATTTAACGAATATATTCATCATTTTTCTCTTCATTTGATGTTTTAACAGAATTTTATGATTGATACATTTTCCTTAACTACCCATAGCTGGAAGAATGTTGGGGAGAGTTTCCTGGCCATGTACAAACACCAGAATGAGTGCTTGGTCCCCCGGCCCGACTTTGGCCGCAGAATTGACCTGGCCATGTACCAGGACCTAGACTGCCTCCTCCAGACACCTCCCACCACTGCCCCAGCTGCTACACCCGCAGTTCCAACCACTGAGCCCCCACTGCCCTCCACTTCTGCTCCACTGCCTGAGCTTCCACCGCCTCCACCTACAAGTTCCAGCAGCCCCAGCTCCAGCCTACCCGCACCCTGCGAGCCCACAGTCCACCTACAGGTCCAAGTCACTGCCCCAGGCCAAGTCCCACAGAGCCAGAGTGTCATAGAGATCAGCACCACTGCTACAGTCACTATTCCTGCTGTTCTGAATGGAACCACTACTGCTGTTGAGTTGGCTGCTGCTACTCCTGCTCTCCCTGGTGGTCAGTATTAACACAAACAGCCCATGTGTCAGACACCAGTCATTAGGACTGATGGCACTGCAGACAGTAGTTGTGTCTCATTAAGTACACGCTATTGGTCCTCTGGGATCAATAACGTTTTCTGATTCTGATTCCAGTTTGACATGCATGGGTTTCAGGCAGCCACTGTGCTTTAAAACTTTTTTTAGTAGTTGTGCATGCAGTACCTGAAAATGTGGACACTTAAATTTGTTGCAGTGCTGTTATACTTTTAGAATTGTCAATATAGTACTGTGCAATTTTCTTCTTACCTTAAATGTAGTCAGTAAGCCAAAACATGTTTGATGTCCGCTTTCTTATGTTATATTTGCCTGTATATTATATTCTCTTGTTTATAAAATGGACAAAAATATGAACAAAAGTACAGACTTCAAAGCTGCTAGCTTTTATCTATGCAACATGCTATTGTCAGTTTTTGTAGGAAATAGTGTGTTATGCCAAAAAGGCCACATATGACCATCTATTTTAGATCTCAGTGTAGTATGATGCTAGTATGTAACAGCTTAGGCATTCATATTTTTTTTTTTTAGGCTGTTGACTCCACTTAAGATTATATTTCGTCTCACTGTGTGCTTAATTTACATGTCTGGGATGACAACAAAGCTCTACCTGACTTGATTTGTGATAAGAGGATTAAGAGGAAAATCTTCTTCTATTTTAATTGCACATGTTTTATCTAATCGTTGATAGATACTGAGGTCAAGACAGTCTGGTATATGCATGCCCAGTATGTGTGACTGGTTAATGTCTTCACTTTGCAGTGCTTGACCCAGCTCTGAACGATAAAACCAAGAAAGCCCCCAAGAGGAAAAGAGCAATAGAGGATTCCGGCGAGACAGCAAAGAGGCGCTCGGCGCGTGTCCGCAACACTAAGTGCAAAAAGGAGGAGAAGATTGACTTCCAGGAGCTGCTTCTGAAGTTCCTGCCCTCACGGTATCACTACATTTATTTACAGTACTGTGCAAACGTCTTGAGGCTTTGCTTTTGAAGAGCCAGACTTTCCTGTTTTTGTTTTTATTTTGTAGTCTTGACGAACAGTTCTCCAGGCTTCCTGAAGGACTTTTAAAGTTGTCTTATTTTCAGTCCAGTCCCTGAACCTGACCAGTTTTAGGGAAAGTGACCATGTATGAATCATTCAAGCATTACACAGACCATCTAACTGAAGTCCTGAACCAGTGAAGAACCAGGAGCAGATGATTCCAGATGATCAGGCGGTGATCAGTATACTGGTGGTGCTGAATGCTGAGTGGTTGGAACTCCTTTAACTAGGCTCCTTGTATGTTTAGGCACTTTGCAGCCTGTCGCAGTAAAACATTTTTTCTCATTATTTAAATTTAATTGGTTCATTATGCCAAAATTGAGACAGTTTAATTGGTATAAAGTAGTATTTTTGATTCAAAGCGAAATATAAAGAAATTACAGGTGGCTCAAGACTTTTGCCCTGCCCTTTTTACGCATACAGTACAGTATGCGTAAAAAGTGCTCATTTATCAGTGTTCACTGTGAAATGTTGTTTGCATGGGTGTGTTCTCGCTTGTCCTAGACTCAAGAAGTTTGAGGCAGATGATGATGAAGAAAGCCTCAGTAACATGGACACCCAGTGTGATGCCAAACCTGCCTCCCAGATGAATCAGGGTGCCAACTCCAACCTCTCTGACTACATCAGCCCCATGGAGAAGGGTAAGAGTATGGGCTTGCCCTTGATTATATTAAAGCCATCACTTGGCCATGTCAACCAGTTGTCAATCATTCTCAGATCTAGACTTCCTTATGTGGTTTTACATACTACTATTCATAAGAATAGACAAAAATACAGTAGGTCGTTTTTCCCATACTGCATAAGTAAATCTGTTTAACATTATTGGACAGTTTAATGCAGTTTAATCCAGTTTAATGCGTATTTATCACATGGAGTTGGTAAGTTATTTTCATTTTAGTGCTATTTTATATTTGGTTCTTTTATAGGTGTTCATTAATTTGACTAGAATTGCCTCCTACAGCCTTAGTTTTTGACCGATTTCACAATTTTTTTGTCCCCTTTGTCCATCAATATTATCCAACTACAATATATGAAAATATAAAGGATATTCCTCATTAACAATAAAGAAGCTGTGACTGCTGGTGTTGGTATTAAAGGGTAATAAATACAGATGGAGTCTTCCTACTAGTTGTGTTAGCTATCTGGACATTACACCAACCCCAAAAATCCACCCAGAATGTTTTTAAAAAGTTCCTCCCACCTTCAGGATCATCAGAAATAGATTTGTTTTAGTCTTCAAATCAGAAGATCAATGTACAGATTACTTTGGCATCACTGAGAAAGGAACCTGTATAAAAAAGCAAGGTAGTTCAGCACAATTGATTTTGTACAATATAGTAAAACTCGTCTTCCACCATCCTTTTTCCTTTTTATTTATTTATTTTTCTTCCATGCATTTTTGTTGCTCCTCATTCTTCTCCTTTCTACAGAGCATGCGGAGGTGCACGCCTTTCTGCTTGCTAGCATGCAGAACGGTGGCATTCTGGAACTTCTCTTGCGCTACTTAAAGGTGATGGGGCAGAAATTTCTGGAGGAGTGGCCTCCAGGACTGAGCTGTGTGGTGCAGGAGATTTACAACTGCTGGAGGAAACACAGCACAGGGCTGCCCAACCCACTGCTGAGAGACTGCAAGAACCAGCACATCAAGGTAATGAAGAGTGAACTGAGGTGAAAACACTGTGTATCGCTTTATGGCTGTTAAAGCCAGCAAATTTTCCCAGATTTTGCAAATATGAATGCATGTGTGCCAATTCTTGTGTGGTAGGAGATGATGATGATGAGTCTGGCTTGTATGGAACTGTTGTTGGAGCAGTGGTCTCTCAGTAAAGGAAAAAACAGTAAGTTACACACAAGTTATATCTCCACACTGTAAACAGATTCACTGGGATTGACATCAACAGATGTGGTTATGAATTAATAATAAGCTTGATAACAGGATATTGACAAAGTGGGACCAACTCCATTTTTTATGTATCTGAATGCAGTGTTATTAAATGGACAAAAGTTTTAGGACGCCTGCCCATTAGACCAAAAGAGACTTTAATAAAAGTAATAGGTATCCCATTACTTTTGTACAGCGATTTTAAAAAACCTGGATTAATGTGTGATAAAGTAATTGTCGGGGTTAAGCAAACACTGTGTTAACATTATAACGTGTTAATGTGCCCATACTATCTTATATGATTATTGATTATTGATTATTATTTTTATTGTTAAGACAGTATCTTAAAATACTGTGATAAGATGAAACAATAAGGTGATTCTGAGTAACAACATGCTCTAAGCCAGGGGTATGGAACTCCAGTCCTGGAGGGCCATGGTCCAGCATGTTTTGCGGATTTCCCTGCTCAGAAACACCTGGTTCACCTCACCAGTTAATTGTCAGGTTTAGTGAATGTGTTTGAGGAGGAGAACCATCAAACTGTGCTGGCCCTCCATGACCAGAGTTGGATACCCCTGCTCTAAGCAAAGCTGGTCTCGGAAAACAACCAAAACCAACAGTTGTTTGCAGTGTGAAGTGGATAAGATGTTGCATTGTTTGTGTCAGCGTCTCAGAGGAAGAGCATGTCAGGAGGTGATCATGGTGGGCAGGACAGCCAGGAGACACGTTTCCAGGCAGACCTGTTCATGATGACCATGGCTTCCTCACAGCGAGATGTGTTTGAGCAAGACTGGCTGTCCTTTGCTGTCAGGGTGCACTGGCTCAAAGCCCGACATCTCGCTTTCCAGGTACCAGACAAACCGGCAGCCACGAAACAGGCTTTTTTTACCATAGTAAAAGATCCCAGACCTGAAGAGCCACTATCCTGTATATTTGCTTCTCACACTGATTCTGTTGTTTTGCTACGTCAGCATTACAGGTTTAATGTGAGTTTTTCTGTGCTGTAGGGTGACATGGAAGAGGCGCTTGAGGGTTACGACCTGTGTGTAGGGCTACTTAAGGGCCAGTCTCAAAGCAGTGATGGGGAGAAACTCACAATCAACCTGCCCAACATCTGCATAGACGCTGTCATTTCTGTAGAGGAGGTACGGCACACACGCACACAGAGCTACAGTTAAGAATAATCTCTTTTCAGAGAGATTACTGCTGTTTCGTCTTGTTGTGAGATAGACATGAAGTCTCTGCATATTACAAGAGGCAGCAAGACCAATGGCAGTATATCAGTGAAGATTCAGTTAACAGTGCCCACAGTACAGTGCCTGACAAAAGTCTTGTCACTTAACCAAGTTAAGTGGAACAGCAAATAATAACTTGACTTGTAGTTAATCCGTTGGAATCAGAAATGTCTTATAAGAAAGGCAAAGCCCTCTAGATTATGCTTATAAAGTTTTGCCTCATCCATTGAGTTAATTGTCATGCTTAAGTAAATAATGCGTTAACCCGATAATAACGCGCTGACTTGTCCAGCCCTAAAGTAAAACAATATAAACATGTATATACACACATCAGGATTGTTTAGCATGTTAATAATGTATTAATGTGGCAAATTATTAGCTACAAACCTGAAAGAGATAATGGCTGTATTAGTTATCCACATCTAACCATCACAGTCTATATGGTATGTGGACACCCAGCCATCAGCTCTTTATGAACCAGGGGCATTAATATGGAGTTTTGACGCCATTCTTTACACCACTCCAGTCAACACCCGACATTGCATATGGTGATCTTAGACCAGTGTTCAGCTGCTTAGCCATGGAAACTCACTTCATTGCATAAATGTCACTTTCTCATCAGTGGAAATTTCTAAACTGATTTGTGGCAATGGTAGTAGCCTGTAACACTGTATAACACACTGTGTGTGTGAGTTTTTACAGTCCAGTGTTGTGTGTTAGGTTGAGAAAAAGCTGAAGTCTCTGGAGAGATGCCAGTCACTGGAGGAGATTCAGAGGCTGTTTGAGAGTGGAGACTACCACTCAGTGGTCCGATTACTCCAACCCACACTGAACTGTGGTCCCAACCTGGCACGGCCCAAGCCGCTCGAGTACATCAGCTCAGCTCCTGAGAGGCCAGCACAACTACTGCTGCTGCAGGTGGGACACAATCACACACAGTCAATTGCAAAAATACACACACTAGGGCATTAACACAAAAGTTGACTTCAGAGGCACAAATCAACGCTCCTCTTAGGGAGACACACAAACAGCACGGAGACCTGCAGAACCTGCAAGTCGATGTTAAAATACAGTAACAGAACCGGCGCTCTGCATCTGAAACGGCTCCGCTAGCTAACATGGCCAACGCTAGCACTGCAGGGAGTCGTCCTGCCGCGACTTTAACTGTTTCCACTCGCAGTTCTACACTTAATCTAAACAAAAGAAAGGCTGATATCTTAAATTGTCTGGTAAATTTGTCATGTTGACCATTAATGTTACCTTTAATAAAAGTTCCTCCACTGCGTGTGTGGTGACATCATCAAATGACTAGTCGACTCGACTTTGCTAACGGATAAGTCGACTTGAAAAAATCTGGAGTTGTGAATGCCCTAACACACACACACACACACACACACACACACACACACACACACCGACTCGGTCCATTACACTTCTTTTCTGCATTGCCTAGAGCTCCTTGCTGCGGCTGAAGGACTACGCACAGTGTTTGGAGAGTTCAGAGGTGGCACTGAATGAGGCCCTGCAACACCTGAATGCCTCGTTACCCAGCAGCCCCCCTGTGAAGGAGGAGTGGGTGGCCACAGTGACAGCCATGCTTCGCGGGATAGAGCAGTGCATCACCGAGCGACCGGAGCTCCTCGCCAGCACACAGGGCACCAACATGCCCCGTCTTGCCAACAGCCTCATACAGGTCTGTGCAGGGCAGCTTCCAAGTATCTGGCCTAAGAACATTTCTTTAACTATTCAATGCTTTATGAAATTTTAGGTGTTATATAAGAAAGCTTGTTCCTCCCTCATAAGGTTGTGCCCATCTCCCACAGTTTTTGAGCTGACACTGAAAAGATTTTGTTTAATGTCCTTAAGGAGTGTGTTTTTGTTTGTGTATTACATTGTATTACAAAAAGTGTAGCAGTCCTCTTGCAGTTTAGGCAGTAGGTCACTTTTTATATGAAACTGCAAAAGCAAATCTATTTGATATTAGTGAACAATCTAATGCAGTTTGAGGAAAATTTTTAATAATATATTGTGTGCGGTTTGAATTGTGTCATGTCTCTTGTATCTCTAGCTAATAGACCTAAGCATGGTGTTGCCTGAAGACCCTAAGGAGCCTCATTTTTCCTCCATGCTGCCCTGGATGCTGCTGTATCACCTGCTCAAGCAAGAGGAGGCTGAGTTTGACTGCATGCTCCGCCAGCACCATGCAGATGAAGATGATGATGGTACATTCTATTAATGTTCCTCTCCCTTCAGTCCTGGAGTTGATACTCCATGCTCTTGCACCCTTGCCAGAACAGCCCCTTTGTACGTCTTGAGTCTTTTGGGTGCTGAGCTCTTGCTAACTGCTCAGTTGTCCTGGTAGTTGTGCTCAGGTTTAATTACGTGCATAATTCAGCAGGCAATATTTGTTTACCTAATAAGCAGCCTGAGGTTTGCTTCCTCTTAGGCGATGCAGTATTTTCTCCTGAATATTAAACTTCACACCCACACTAAATGTAGACCCACAATACTGCAACTGAATCTGCAGCATAACGTTTACACATTGTGTGTGCGTGCGCGCGCGTGCGTGTGCGTGTGTGTGTGTTTATTTTGTAGATGATAATACTCCCCTGTTGCCGTCGTCTCTGATGCTATTAAATACAGCTCATGAGTACCTGGGCCGCCGCTCCTGGTGCTGCAACTCGGATGGAGCTGTCCTCAAGTTCTTTGTGAGTTTAAACGCAGTTATCATATCAGCACATATTCAGCACATCATTCACACCCCTGCCTGCACCTGGCTGATTGCACTGATTGTGTTTTTAGTTTGATGCCATTGGTATGTGTGTGTATATTTGTCATTATCATTTGTCTTGAGCTTTTTTTTAAATGAAAGCAAAGCCATCTCTCTCTTTCTCTTCTTATGCTCTCTCTCTACGACAATTATTTTATCGCACGTTAACGCAGGTTTTTAAAAATTCTTTTATTTTGAAAGTTCAGTGCGACAAAGTAATGCGAGCTATTTTATGGACAAGTAATGGGACACCTGACCCCTGCAAAACCAGACGACACGTACAGCGCTCTCTCATTACTTTTGTCCATATAAGAGGCCTGACCATATGTGACTTTAGTAACACTGCATTCAGATACAGAGAATTTCATCTGGAGTTGGTCCCTCTTTACAGCTGCTGTAATGGTTCTGCACCCCATGCTTTGGACTCTGTGGGTAACTTGTTTTTCAGTAATAAGATAAAGAGCTTTATTTATCCCGAGAGAAATTCTTTTGTCCTAAACAAGCTATATAAAACATGAATGTCCTGTAATGGCAAATAGCTTTTGGTTTTATATTTGATTTTATTACATTAATATTTAAGTTGAGATTTACAGAAATATTTGAAGTGCAACTGTGTGACCGTGTTAAAGGGAACACTGCTGTTAAAAAGCTCCCACTTTTGTTCATATAGCATTACTTTAAAAAGAAAGGTGTGCAATACACTAGTTTTCAATTGATTTATTTAATTTTAAATAGAACAATGCGATAAATAAATCGCAGGACTGTGTTTTTTTTACAGGTGCGTGTGCTGCAACAGAAACTGGCTGAAGGCAACAGTTTGCCGTATAAAGAAGAGTTAGAGACCGCACTGGAACAGTGTTTCTATTGCCTGTATGCTTACCCCAGCAAGAAGAGCAAAGCACGCTACCTGGAGGAGCACTCTGCACCACAGGTATTTACACTGCCTGCTAAAGGATTGCATAATTCAATTTTTTTTAATGCCGATAAGACTTTAATATGGAGTTTTTTCAGAAATGTTTTCAGAAGATTTTGGAGTTTCTGAGGGAATTTGTGTCCATTCATTCTGTAGAGCATTTATGAGGTCTGAAACTCATGTAGGGCGAGAAGGTCTGGATCTCCGGTCCAGTTCATCCCAAAGGCGCTGGATGGGGTTGAGGTCAGGGCTCTGTGCGGCCAGTCACGTTTTTCCACACCAAAGTCATCCAACCATGTCTTTATGGACCTGTGACACAGTCAGGCTGGAATAGAAAAGGTTCTTCCCCAAACTGGGTCCGCAAAGTTGGAAGCATGACGTTGTCTAAAATATCGCCTGAAGCATTAAGAGTGACCTTCACTGGATGTAAGGGGCCACCTGAATTCAATAATTAAGAGGTGTGTCCCAATACTTTTGTCCGTATAGCGTATCTTCCTCTCTCGGGTCCACCTCAACCTCCTGTTTGCAGCTTTCTGTGCTGATAATGGCTATGATTGCCCCACGTTTTGATTCAGTATCTCCAGCCAGTGCAGTCCCCTGTGTAGCTTGCAGCTCTGCTCACTGTGCCTGATTGCTGTCTCCCAGTGGGTCCAGTGCGAGCTTTGTTAGTTAATGAGTTTACGAGTGTTTTCCCAGAGCTAATTAGGCAGCTGGGTGACGTGAGGTCTACCCGGGCGCCACGGCGACAGCAGCCCGACTGTGTAGCAATCAAGTGATGGGTGCTCTCTCAGCTTGTTCCAGGCACATGGAGGTTTTGGCCACATATACACACACACACACACACACACACACACACACACACACACACACACATACATTATTCCATTCTCTTCCCTGTGTTACCGGGGAAATGCTCAGCATACACTCCTATAGAAGCAGAGCGGAACTCCAGAGTTGTCCGTATGTGAGAATGTGCTCACACAGCCTGATCTTTTTGATGGAAGTGATGGGAGAGGAGCACCTAATGCACCGAAACCTTCAGTATTATTCTTTTAAGCGGTTTGAAACCCCTTTCTGAACTTTTGTTAGAACATGTCATGAGAAATAGACTGATATATATTTTGAGGCTGATACTGATTGATTTAAATCATTTCTGAAAATTGATGTATTGAAATTTCTGTTCTATAGTTTAGATTTACTCTGGTATTTTTAATTGAACAGTGGCTTAGATATGACTCACATTTTTGAAATAGTGTAAATATTGTAAGCAGCATAACATATAAAAAGAAAACCCAAGACATTTACATAGATTACTACAAAATTAGTAGAAAGAATTCAAAACCATAAATAATTCTAAGAAGCCTCTTCTTAGAATTATTTATGGGATTTAATTCTTTCTACTAATTTTGTAGTAATATATGTAATTTTCTTGGGTTTTCTTTTTATATTTTTATGTTTTGTCAGATTCTGGTTGCATTTTATGTATTTTTTGGATTGTAACCATGATGGTGTTTTGTGCTGTAATTCACCCTTACAGCCTTTTGATAGTTACACTTGATTCCCTACGGTCTAAGGTTTCATGCTGTTGTCATGAGACGACTTCAAGTTCAAATCACTATGATGGCACAACCAAAAGAGTTATTTTTAACCTATTTTCACTGATCCTAATGAAACCATGGATCATCAATTTCAGCTAACATTGTTGGCTAATCAATATATATATCAGTTGGGCTGTTTAGAGCAAAAATGGGGGTCTGGTAAAGCTAGCTTGTTCTGTCTAGCCATTTCATTCTTTTTACCCATTCTTCATTATAAGATCTTTATTTCCATTTTCCTTCTTGTCCTCCTTTGTCTCCAAATTAGTCCGCAGTGTTGGCTTTTCTTTTCATTCATGATGTTGTGTTTTTTTCCCCCCATTTTTTCTTGTTACTCTCTGTATTGTTCTCATTTACAATTGCTAGACAAGATTCTGAACTGCTCTATTATATCTGCTTTATTTTCCTGGCATTGAAACGTCTGAGCGTGGATGAACATCCCATAATGCCCTGCGGATATTGCCATGGCGCCTGTTCTCTGGCGGTTTAATAATTCCATCTTTTGTCACCCCTTGGTGTCTGAGTACCCGAGAGTTAATGAAAGCGACTCCGCTTGTAGGATATTACGCTTCTGCCATTGTGTCTTCATGATTAGGCCTTAGTGAAATGCAAAACTGTTGCAAATGGGCAAATAATCCCCTCCTCTGTGATCCTGTATATCTCAAACATGGAAGGGTTTGCCAGTGTCATATTAACACAATAAATAAATATCCTGTGTATCTAACAGGTCACAGAATCTTTATTTGCTCCGGCTACAGTGTATAGTCATTTCCATCAACAGTAGCTAAAATACCTCTTGTGCTTTAGATTATGTTTAAAAAGCTGGACTACAGGAGGCCTTCCAGTTACGAAACAGATCCGTTCCTTCGACAGTGATGTAAACCGAATTTTGGTGTGAAAACACCTGCGCTTCTAACCGACCGAAATGGCAGAGGCAAGCCTGCCAGGGGCTGCCAACTCCCTCATTCCTAACTCAGTTTTATTGCGTATACTGCATATTCTTCCATCATTCGCAACCAAACTAGTTATGGGAGTGAGTGTCGAAAACTCGAAACATTACATGTCGAAACTGTGGGACCCCTGTACTCTTTTAACTCTCAAACTGACAAAACATTTCCTTAATTTAGCCACTGCCAGTTCTGGCCTATTGTAAAAAAACTACAAAGTTGGGAGAGCATTGGCAAGCACAGCTTCCTCCAAGGCATGTGAAGCAGCCTGGCATATTTTCAGACTCCCACAAACACAATGGACAGCTCAACACATTAGGAGGAGAACACTAACTACCAGTCATGCTGAGTGATGAAGAGAGGGAGGCCCAACATGCTCACTCAGAGGCTCACTTAGTCTGGCCTTGGTGTCATTGCGGCTCAGTCTCACTATAAAAAGTCCAGCATTTATTTTAGTAAGCTTTTTTTAAAAATGTGTTTATGAAGCATTTAATTTACGTAGTTCTTTCTTTTTCTTTTCTTTCCCTCTCAGGTGGATCTGCAATGGGGCGATGCTCTCTTCATGTTTGAGTACTTCAAACCTAAGACCTTGCCAGAGTTTGACAGCTATAAGACAAGCACGGTGTCAGCAGATCTAGCTAACCTGCTGAAGAGACTTTCTGGAATCATTCCCCAGTCAGACGAGCCCACGCTCTCCATCGATGAAGTGTCAGCCTACATAGAAGGAGGAGCAGTCAAGGTACGGCTTCAAATTCAAGACTTCTCCTGCGTTCCCCATTAGACTTCTGTTGGATCTGTTCTCTCAAGCTGCCACAATGTCCTTTATTACGTTTATGTTTGCGGCATTTACGTAGCGGACGCTCTTGTCCAGATCTACGTACATCAGTGCTTTAGAAGAATCTGTTCGTCATACTCGTAAAGCTGAACCTTTAACCAAGTTACTGCCAGCTAAGTTACACATCTTAACAAACCCTGTGAAAGAGTAAAACAACAAGTCAGAGATTAATACACAAGTAAGGAAAAACAGCGAAATATGAAGAAAATTGTTAGTCTCCATAAAGAGCTGGGTCTTAAGAACAGTGAAGGACTTCACAGATCTGATTGCATGATCTGAGTTCATTCCACCACTGTGGGCCACAGGTCTTACTCTTCTTTTGTTTATTAAAAGTCATGGCCAAATCAAATTTAGGGTAAAAAATTTTTTGGGACATTGGGATAATATAGTTGAGGAGTAATCGAAGCTCATGCTCCTCTAACTACTATTCTGCATTTGTCTGAACACGCCATCATACTTCTTTAAACTGTGTGTGAGTACAGTGGTAATCACGAGTGAGTTGATATTTGCTTGACCCGTGATAAGAGCCAAACTGCCCTGCTTCGCCTGCAGACATATTCATCAATCAACCCAAACCCACATTTATTATAACTTGGTCAGAATGCTACTTTGACAGTTTTTCTCTGGCCTACCAAGAGCCCCGAAACGTTCTGATAAGGTGACCCGAACCCATTATTAATTAGTAAAATACGCTCATATAATCTCAAATATGCCCTGTGTGCTTATGTGGTTTCAGACGCTGTTACCTGTAAAGATGGGCAAAATCACTGCTGCTATGGTTTTAAGATATAACGGCAACTCATACAGTGTCACCACTTCTGCAAGTCTATTTGAGAGACCTAATGCCTTGATACAAGTCTGTGTTGATTTGATTTGCATAATATGTGGGGCGCCAAACTAAAGAAACAAATGTTTGGGTTAAGGGGAAAATTGGCATACATTTCAGTTATCACCCATAAAGTAGTGCTTCAAAAGGGCATAATTGGGCAGTGAGGTGATTACTGAGTGGTCTCAGCCGCCTCAGGTTGTCTGTTCATGTGTGGCTGCAGGTCCCGGCCCTCCCTGAAGGAACACCTCCAGCGCCCCCTCTGGTCAATGAGCTGTACTACCTGCTGGCTGACTACCACTTCAAGAACAAAGAACAGTCCAAAGCCATCAAGTTTTACATGCACGACATCTGTGTGTGCCCCAACAGGTCAGTCATAATGTAGTTTGTGATTAGACTTATGCTACCAGTCAAAAGTTTGGGCACATCTTATTGAATGTTTACCTTTGTCTAAACTTTTGACTGGTAGTGTATATGCACACAATCTAAACACCTTCTATGAAGTCTGTCTACACTAACTAGGGTTTGTCAGCAGCAAAACAAAGCTGCAACTATGGTGTTGAAGAATGACAACGGGGGGCGGGGTCTAAGGCTTGCATCAGACTACAAACTAATTTTCCCCACAATGTCCAGTGGTGGCCTTAATTTACATCCATTAAAATATTACCATCAATCACAGCATGACTCTTCCAGCAGCCCAACCCCCTGCTGTGTTAACGGCTCTTCTGTCATGCTGGAGACAAATGGATGAAATAACTTGAAACCAAATCATGTGGAAAATACATAAAAGAAATAAATAAAATTAATGTGTAAAACAAACACTGCTCATTGGTATTTGTAGCACATGTAATTGGGTGGTGGCGGCCTAGTGGGTAGGATACTTGCCTCTAGACCAACAGGTCATGGGTTCGAATCCTGCCTTCAGCACACCACCACTGGGTTCCTGAGCAAGACCCTTAACCCCAAGTTGCTCCAGGGAGATTGCCCCCTGCAGTTAGGGAATGGAAGTGGATAAAAGTGTCTGTCTGCTAAATACTGAAAATGTAGATGTGGTAAGATCAGATATTTGCCACAGCAGCAGCTCTAGTCTCAAGTTGAACTGATGTGGTGATACTTCTTCATAGTTTCAGTGTCTTTACTATTTTACTATATGTTCTGCAGTATTGGCTCAAGGGGGCTCTGAGCTGCAAAAGCAATAAAAGGACTAAACCCCAAGCTGCAATATTTCTTTTTTACACTTTGACTGTCTTGCTTCAGGTTCGACTCATGGGCGGGGATGGCTTTGGCCAGGGCGAGCCGGATCCAGGATAAGCTGAACTCCAATGAGCTGAAGAGCGATGGGCCCATCTGGAAGCACTCCCTGGCCGTCCTGACCTGCTTCAAACGAGCGCTGGAGATCGACAGCTCTAACTTGTGTCTGTGGATCGAGTATGGTACCATGTCCTACGCCCTGCACTCCTTTGCCTCCAGACAGCTCAAACAGTGGAAGAAAGAGCTGCCAGCTGAGCTTGTGAAACAGGTGTGTGTGAACGATATTCTCCAGTTGAATGTCTTCAGTCATGGCATGACCATTGTTCACTTTCATATAAAGTGCTACAACTAAGGTTAAAGGCAACTGGCCATTCAGAACAGTGATTCATGCATAATTTTGGTACAAATAGGTTCAACTCTCAAATAAAATGTATTGAGTGATTCCGAATGTACATGCTTGGTGTTGGTATTTCCTGAGGAAAGCATTAATGTTAGCAGGTTAGCTTGTGAACTTGTAACAAACTGTGGGATACTGATTTTGTGTGTGTGTTAGATGGAGGAGCGCAGGGGTTCGATGCTGGATACAGCGTATAAGTGTTTCCAGAGTGCGTCCGCCTGTGGGGGAGATTGCAATGAGGAAGAGTGGCTCATCCACTACATGCTGGGCAAAATCGCAGAGAAGCACAAACTACCTCCTAAAGAATACCTGCAGCTCTACAAACAGGTGACCCACTAACCGCTGCATTGTGACACACTGAAAACCTGGACTTGGTCTGAAAAACACTGAAACATAGTCGAAATAGCTGATAGTTTAAGGACATTAACTGTTGAAACTGCAGCAGGAAATGGATTGTTTACAGTTTGTGTTGTTTATTTATTTATTTATTGATTGATTGATTGTAGACACACCCAGGTCAGCCCTATTGTATCAAAACACTTAAATAGAGCCTCTTTAGTAGAGAGATATTTTATCATGATGCACACTATGATTTTCTGAGCATATCATGAGTACCTTCAGTCCTTTAATAACACTGACCAACTTTGTCTTTCAGTATAAGGAGAGCAAAATTAAACGTTTGATTTAGCGGAGCACATGTTGCACCTTGTTGAAATAAAACTTGCTGCGTTCAGAGTTGCAGCAATTTATTTTCAGAGTTTTGGTGACAGTTTTGTGTGTCGTATTGTAATAGATTCCTTTTTCCATATTGCCCACCCCTACTTTCCAGCAGTAAGAAGTAGGCTGAAAGGCTACAAGTGGCACACCATATCATGACCAAAAGAAATTCCAGAAGAGATGAAAAACAAACTAATCTAATCTGTTTCTAGAAAATGTTACAAAGCCATTTCTAAGGCTCAGGGATGCCAACAAACGGAAGAGCTATTATCTCCAAACGAACTAAAAAGTGGAGCGCTGACGTTTCTTCCCAGAAGTGGCTGGTCTACTAAAATTCCTCCTAAGGTTCCTATCCTGCAGGCCTCGTTCACTTCAGATAAAGTCCGCGTTCATGATTCATCACCAAGAAACAGGGTGTCTGTAGAAGAGTCCTAAGGCAAAAACCACTACAAACCAAAAGAACCAGAATGGCTTGTCTCTTTGTCAAAACATCTCAATGACCCCCTTTTGGAATAATGTTCGCTGGACTGATGAGTTAAAAGTGAAACACAAACATTGTGTTATCTCTGAGTATCCAACAGAGTGCAATAATTAGATCACAATCTCACAAGACTAGTACTGTCTAAAACAAACTCATTTATAGATTGTTTGGTGTATTAACTATGTAACTCCTCTTCGTGTACCAAGGTTTTGATGATCCTATCATTGATATAGTATCTGTATCACTAGTTTGCACCTTTGCTCTCTCTCTCCATCCCTAGTCGGCCCATTATCTCCACGAAGAGGCTGCCAGGTACCCCCGAAAAATTCATTACCACAACCCACCAGATCTGGCCATGGAGGCTTTGGAGGTAAAGGATGTTTTAAAATTAGGGCTGGGCATGTTAAAGCGTTAACGCATTATTTACTTAACGACGACAATTATTTTATTGCACGTTAATACAGTTAAAAAATTCCTTTTATTTTGAAGTTTGTTGCTTTTTGTGTTCGTGTGTGTTCCTATGGAACTCCAAAGTGTTCAAAAGTATTATGAAATATATGAAAATGATATTGTAAAATACAGCTCATTATTGTGAAATACATTGCATTATGTTATATAAATTTACTTATTATTGTGAAATATGATGTCATATTTTTATATTTCAAAGTCAGTATTTATTTCATAATGCCGTTTTTCATCATTTCATGGCAGTATTTCATCATTTCATGAAATTTCTTTGTCTGTCAATCAGTGTCAGTGGGCTGGACCTGCACGCCTATTGGCTCATCCTTTAGCATCGATTAGTTTTCGTGCGTAACTGCTCGGCGGACCACTGCTACAGCTAGCAACAACGTGAAAAGTCACGGAAGATGGCGGACTTCGTTCAGTTCTGCTTATTGTAGCAGATCAGATAGAGAGGGATCATTGACCCGTAGATACGTGTTAGAATCATTTAGATGAAGTTTTTGAAATGCTTGGGATGATAATTGCTCTTCAAGGTGTTGGCATCGATGATACCATTGTTGATAGTGATGGGCACATGAAGCTCAGAAGCGCGTATCGAGTATAAGGGGACGTGGCAGACGAAGCCTCGCTTCGAGGCGTGTATCGGCTAAACAGAAAACCACGTGACCAACGACAAACGAAGCCAAGAAATATTTGTAACTGTGTTAAAGGGAACACAGCAATTTTTTTCTTGGAATTTTGTTCATAAAGCAGTACTTTAAGAATAAAAGTGCAGACATTTTGAATGAATTTGCATATTACAAAAACAAATTTTAATGGTTGCCCAGCATTAATTAAAATAAAATGAACAAAGGCTTTGACTTGCAGTGAGACTGAAACTTCTGAAAAGCATTTGATTTACTGATTCCTGTCTCCTTGGTCTTCTCTCCCAGCTGTTCTTCCGTTTGACAGCCACTATTCTGAAGCTACTGGAGGAAGAGAGTAATCGTGAGGAGTCAGAGCTGCAAGAGAACCCTCTGGATTACGAACTTTTTTTCAACATGCTTGCTGAAGCTGCAGTTGGGCCCTTTGCTCGTGGAGAAGAGAAGAGCATGCCCAAAACCAGCGACAAGTACACAAACCTTCATTTCCCAGTTTTCTGGTCTTGTCAAACATTTTGGTATCTACAGTCATATGCGGAGGTTTTGACTGTGTATATATATATGACCTACTGATATTATAATAATAATAATAATAATAATACATTTAATTTGAAAAGGTGCCTTTCAAAACTCTTAAGGACACTGTACACAACAAAATGATAAAAAGAACAAGCATAGCTTCTAAAAATCTACACAAAACATCACAAAATATTATGTGCAGGGAATGTTGGAGAAGTGAGGCTAGCCCATGTGTGCCCATCAGTGATAGTAATGTTTATGATAGAAAGGTAAAAGAATCACAGTTCATCACAAATTACTTCATATGGAGCTGCATAGCCACTCAGAACCTTTTCTTCTAAGTGGTGGCAGCCTAAGCTGCGTAACCTATGCGGAATAGCAGAAGGAGCCATCGCCACAGTATTTTGGTTGTCGAATGTGGTTTGAGGAGATGAGATAAATGCATATGCGCTTAACTTCTGCCTGGAATGTGTCTGAAGTGGTTTGCGTTTTTAATCTGTTTTGAACCTGTCTTTCACTTGCATTTTTATGTGGATAAGCTATATCCTAGCAGTCAAGCCACTTTGAATTAGGTGTAAAAGAGCTCTTAGCTCTGTTGGAAACCGCATTGCTGAAAGACATCACAGCAGTAAATAATGCTTAATAGTGAACATGCCTCTTGTCTTTCTCAGGGAAAAACTGCCTTCTTTGAATGACGAAGACTCCCACTCTTCCTTGATGGCGGTGACATCCACACTGACCTCCGCAATGAACCCCGGTTTGACTCACGGGGCGACGTCGCTGACCGGCGACGGTGTGGCAGGTGTGACTTCCCCCCCGTGTGCGGTCACTCCAGTCGACCACGATTACGCCAAACGTAAAAAGCTGCAGCAGAGGCAGGCGCAGCCGCAGGACGGTACAGTACCTGGCCCAGAGTCTATTCACTCTCACTCACTCACTCACTCACTGGGGGGGGGGCGGTGACCAGGGTGAAGATATGGTGATGATGATGAAGGCTGATTGTGGCCACTTGGCTTGGGGTTGTAACAGTGATTACTCCCTCCTCAGCTCCTCCCATCTGCACTGGGCTGCTAAGGATCATGGAAACACGGGCGACAAAGCTAGCAGGGTCCAGAGCGTCAGGGTTACTTCCATTTGGTTCATCGGAATAGATGAACACAAGGTGTTTTCAGTCAGAAGAAGGTAGCAGTGCTTCAGCATTGTCCTGATTCTTAGTGCTTAGCTTTTAAAGTGATCATTCGGCAAAATGTCATTTTCCAATTTTCCCCGTTTTACTTTTTCTCTTAATCCAAAGTGGCAGATCAGCCAAGATATCTCTGATGCCCCATGTCTGCTTCTTTAGTTTTGCACTGAGGCTAAAGTTGCTAAAAAATCATCTTTTGTGACCATGTTGTGTTTGAATTGATCTCGAAACAGACTTTTTTCTGATGCTGTATGAGGTACTGTTATATTTAGGCATAAACAAAAGTACACTGGTAGTGAATAGGGCTAGATGTTTTGGGGGGAAAATATCTAATTTCCATTTTTCTGACTAATACTGGGACTGCGATTTAAATTCCTGACCTGTTTTTGTTGGCCAGAAACACAAGCATGTCCATTTTTTTCTGGCTTGAGGGCTGAAGGCTGAACACAGTGTACCAGACAGTAAGTTAGCTGTGATTCTGTTATGTACAGAACACATGGGTGTTTACTTGCTTCTGGCTGGATTTACTCATCTACAGGCAAAGGACATGCTCTGTGAAATTACGCGGAATGTCTCCACTTAAAAGCTAATTGGTAATAAATGCTGCAATACTTAACCTTTTTTCCATTTTTTAATACATAGCAGTATGTCATACCATGTCAGAAACCACATGAGAAAGTCTATTTGAGATTACTTAACAGCTCAGTGCACAAGGCAAGTGTGTTAACCACATTAGCTTTGTAGTTCAAGTGCAAAAATAAAGCAGCAAGTGTGACCGACTGACTCAGTTTGGGCATAAAACGGAATGCTTTGGCCTGGTTGTTTTAAGCATAGGACCTTTCTCCAGCTATTGTATGTGTGTATGTTCACATGTTCACATGTTCACATGTCCTGAACTACACTTTGTCAAGTGGCCTGTTTGGTCAAAAATCAGCTGGCTATTGAATAAAAATGGGACACAATCCATCCATTAATTTTAAGCAGAGTTTCCACTTTTAGCCCCAGACTTTTATTCAACATGGATAACTCCCCCCATATTTCTATGGACTAGTTTGAATAGCGTATTGATGGAATCTTGCAGTGGCCTGTTTTGGTAAAATACAGATGGTATCTGTGGCAGATGACAGGCTTGACCTAGTTACTGAAGTGGAACTCGACTTGGTGAGCTCGTCTCTCTGGAATGCTTCAAAGGGATCTGAGGCCTATAAACAAGCCTGGAAGCTTTTCAGTAGCGGTTACTTTTTGATTTTTAGGAGTAGCCTCTAACGATTGCTTAAGACTCTCAAGCTTTACCGTAATCCCGTTTACGAATGACGGGATACGGATGTATCTGAAGCCAGTGTAGGTATCTGGTGCCGCTTCTTCTGAAAGCCGTTGTCTTTACCAAAGTTTAAGTCGATTATCAAATCTTTTGTGCTTTTTTGCGAAAGCCTCAATAGATACTACTGTCACCTCGGCGTAGAGTTGTTGTCTATTTGTTGTGTAGTTGAGAATCAGAGTCAGACAAAGGTATTTATCCATGGAGGAAATAGCTTGTTATGACTGTGGTGGTGGTGGCCTAGTGGTAGGATACTTGCCTCTGGTGCAAGAGGTCATGGGTTCGAATCCTACCTTCAGCAC
>JBBJLR010000018.1:2001571-2016011 GCA_037577145.1 Brachypetersius gabonensis | reverse complement strand
TACGGCGAGTATATCCCAAACTCTATATTTTAACTGGAAAAGTTGGGGGGTCGTCTTATACGCCGGCATATACGGTATTGTAAAATGTAACAGTCCAAGTGAGAATAGCTTATCTGTAGTGTGTAGCAAATTGAGCAGCAAATACAAATAGAGCTATAATTCAAGGATAATGATTATATTTATTAATGAGCAATAGTAACAGTGGTAATAGTACCACTTCTAATAATAAGAATAATAATAACAACAATAATAATGGTAATATCAAATATTATGGACGGCTTCCCAACTAAAGACACAGTGTGATCACCAATAGGGAAAAAAATAGAAAAACACCGGCACCAGAGAGAAGGGTGAACACGATCACATCAGAGATGTAATACATAACACATCACACATCCTTATACTAAACTCTCAGTATGTGAAGAAATGAAAAAAAACCCAAACCAGTGCGCAGATGGGGCCCGTTGGTGCACGTGTGGCAGCTCTCTGAACTGCAGGCAAAACAGCAACCGCTGCACTGCCCATTCGGGATGAGAGGACCGTGTGGGTCAGTGCAAGTATGAGTCCACTCTATTCACACTCCCCCAGTCCGATAGGACGAACGTGGTTTCCGCAGAGGAATTCACTCACGCAGATGCTCCCGAGCCAAAATCCCGCCCCTGCTGCAGCTCAGCTCGTCCCTCGCTGCGTGTCCCGAAGCAGCGAGTCACTGGGGATGACGATGGGGCTTTGGTGAAGTATAGGCTAGTTGCTGCTAGCAAGCCAGTCCCGAGAACAGATTGTCACACTCACTCAGCTGATGCTAGCGGCTAGAATTTTCCCCCAGCGAAGAAAACCAGTGACTGAGGCAAAGTCACTCTCTAGGTACACTTTCTGGCAGGCAAAAATGGGCGAATTATGAGGGAATGTTCACTGCGAACCAACTCGCTAAGGATAGAAATAAAAAAGCAGTAAAAAGAAAACCGTCCTTTTTTTTCTCTGCCTCAGGCGAACTGCGATTCGAGCGCGCCCGATTTCGCGGGCAAAACCCATATACAAACAACCATTGGCTGAATTTAAACTCCAAGCCATGCTGGTAAATGTAGTTAAATTAATTATCATTACCAACACAGAATTACAATATACAGTAGCCAGTAATAATTATATAAATTCTATGACTCATATTTTAGAGGTCTCTACAATTATACTTTTTAAAAAAAGTGTAACGGTAAACCTGTATCCATAGTGTACAGTTTACACTGAACTGCTGACCCCGATAAGCAAGTAAATACAGTAATTAATTAATTTCATTTACAATAATAAAAATACAGGGCTTTAAGAAGAACAAAACGAAAAACACAAGAACACTCAGAGAAGACGCTCCATGCTGAAACTGTTCTGATGCGAGAATGCTGGACTGCATCTGCCAGAGAGGTGTCACAGGGCAGAAGCCAATCAACAGCAAGGAAAAACGAATAACGTTCTCAGATTGGCTACTTTCAAACCTCTGAGTACAGTAGTATTTCACCATCCCAAGATGCGCTTTCTTTGTGTTCTCTACACTGTACCAAAAATGTGTATAGTTGTGACTTCAGCTACATTTCCATGTACAATACATTAATATTTGTTACAGAATTAGTAAATTATATTTAAAATGCTTGAAAATGTATATATTGCCACAAAAAAAGCAAAAGAATTCGCAGCATATCTGCGGTTTCCATGAATCTACATGAATTTCTGCAAGCAGTTATGTTTCTGGGAAAACAGTTTAATTCTGAATAGTTTACTGGACTGTAGGTTTACTGTATAGTAGTCCACAAGAAAGCCTCACAGTAGTACGCCATTCTCAAAGTGAAGTGCTACTAAGATTCTACCAGTTAGCACTCCACCAGGGCCTCAACCGATCTCATGCACAGAAGTCAGTTTTTTAAGTTATTTGTGAAGTTTGTGTTAGTTTGTTTATGACGGGAACATGCAGTTGACATCCTATGGGCTCAGTGAAGAGGAGAGTCTTCATTGGGGGTCTCCGTGAAAGTCAGGGGAAGGTTGTTCCACCACATCTGTTCCAAAACTGAGAAGAGTATTCGACCTTTGAGAAGCGCCGGGTCAAGGCAAACTCAGCTTGATGTTTGAGGACGGCGAGCTGTGACTCATGATCTGATTAGTGCTGATGGGTAGAATGTGCCTTGGTCGTTTTATTTTTGTGGGCAAGTGTTATGACTTAAAGTTAACCTTTAAATCTGTGAGCAACCACAGGAAGTCTCTGAAGAGTTTGCAGCAGTGGAGAGCTGTGAGAATATTGGTGTACTGAAGACCAGCTAAACGTGCTGTCAAAGTCATCTGAAGAGGTCTTGTGGTCTTCAGAGGAAGGCCAAAACAGTTTACATTTACAGCGTTTAGCAGACGCTTGTCCAGGAGCAAATTGGGGTTACGGGTCTTGCTCAGGAACACAGTGGTGGTGCTGAAGGTAGGATTCGAACCCATGAACTTTTGGTCCAGAGACAAGTATCTTGCCCACTAGGCCTCCACCACCTGTTCAGTCTTGATGACAAATTACTGGACACAGATCTGAATGGCTTGAGCGGTGAGGAATGCACAAATTCTCCGGTTATCAGGAAGGTACCTGCAGGTCTGAGATGAAAAGAGCTCCTTGTCTAAGAGTGATGTGGCAGCGATGACCGCATTCACCAAAGGGATAATGTACAGGAGCTCAGTTTCGCTAGGATCTGTCTTCAGGTGCAGACGGAAATATTCAGACATGCTTACACTTTAGGTCGTCAAAGTCAGGTTCTGATTCCATACAATAAAACATGACTTCAGCTGTACTGATTTACGCTATATGGACAAAAGTATTGGGACGCCTGACACGTACACCAGCAGAGACTTTAATGACCTTGCATTCAAGTACGTAGACTTTAATATGGAGTTAGTTCTCCCTGTGTGGCTATAACAGCTTCCACACTTCTTAGAAGGCTTTCCACAAGATTTCTGGTTCAGTTTAGGCATACAGATCACCTCAGAATGAACAAATGATGCTGCCTTTCACATAGCCAGTGAAACTAAAAGAGCAGAGATGCCAGAATATGCAAGTTTTCAAATGATAAGAAAAGTGCTTAGTGTTTAATAAATTGTCTGAAATATGTAAGAATAGTGCTACAATTGTGAACACAGTCACATATAGAATGTGAGCAGCTGACTGTGCATCCTTTGTTGACGACTACTGGACATGTCTAGAACTGCAGTAATGAAAGTAGTCAAATTGTGTGCGTTTATAAAGCAGCATTATGATTTTAAGTGGGTCTGTAAAATGCAGTCCTGGCCAGTTCTAGAAATAAGTGTAAGGTTCACTCCTTGGTTGTGTGGGGTGGAAACTGTAGTGTTTCATTGCTCACCTCAGATGAAGTGTGTGTGGTGTGTGTGTGGTTGGGGGGGCGGGGGGGGGGGTTTGTCTGGTCAGTATTATAATTCTGATATTGTGGTCCTTTCACATACTTTGCATGTTTCTCTGCATCATTCATTAACTCTCTTTACACCATTCATTGATAGGTGAGAGCACAGCAGTGACGCTGATGTATTAGTAGAATGTTTAGTGTGTGTGTATCTGTGCATGCTCTGCAGCTGATTTTGTTTTTTGTTGTATTTTGTGCATGCTACCGCTATTAAAGTTCTACTTTTTCTGCAGAAATCTGCAAGGATATTGATCCAAGTTAATCCCAGTTACAAATATACACTCATCAGGCCATAAATCCATCCTTCAGATGCAGTTCTAGTGTTTTAGTGCAGATGTATTTTAGTTGTGTTCTGTTCTCTCATTAGCAGCTCCTTGCACAAGGTGGAGTCGCCTTCTTACAACACTTTTACATTTTTTGTTTTACATCTGAGTTTTTTCCCCCCATTCAGAGTAAAAGTTTTAAGTTCTGTTTTCATGGTGTTGTGAGTCCCATTTTCTATGTACATCTTTTAATATTTTTTTCAATTTTGGAAATTGTTCTAGGTTTTTTTTTTTTGGGTCATCTTTAAAACTAATGTAGTATAAATAACTTTACTTAATGGGATGGATTTTTTTATAATTGATGGATGGTCTGTGATTTTGCACAACAAAATCCTGTTGATCAGGAGAGCACCTGATTCCATTTGGTCTCAATCTACAAACAGTGGATCTCCTGCTTGATTAGAATGAAAATCTGTGTCCACAGCGTTCATTTGTGAATAAGATTAGACACTGCTTCTGTAGATATGTGTTTATTTTTAACAATTTGTCATTTTTGTAAAAGAAAATTGGCGAAGGTATCCCTGTGAAACTTTCGGTTATTATATACACACACTTGGGGCGTGCAGGTGTGTGTGTGTCTGAGAGACAGTTGTAATCATATCTTATGACATGAAGAATGTCTCTCACTTTAAATTCCGGCTTTTCCGGAAACTGAACCTGTCGTCGTTTCTTGGACTTTCTGCTGGGAATCAAATGGCATTCCCCTCATTCTGCATATCGTGTTTGGCTTTGTGTTAGACCCGTGTAGTTTATTTTTTGTGAGGGGCTTCTAGACAGAAAGAACAACTTTATTTACCAACCACAGCTCCTGTCAGTCAGCAACTTTCCTGTGTTTTTTCCTGTTAACAGGCGGAAATGGGGAAGCCAGGTGTGTGTGTGTGTGTGTGTGTGTGTGTGTGTGCGTGCGCGCGCGCGTGGTTACCAGGGCGGAACCACAAGATAAGAGCAGAGGAAAGGGAAACGAGCTGTCTGCTCATACTCTTGCTCTCATAAACATTCTTCCTCTTACACATACACACATACAGTCGCTGCTGTCTTTTCCCCCCTCCTCACGACCCCTCACCCCCTTTCTCTCTGTTTGTGTATATTGTTTGTGTGGGCGGCCACTTTTGGCCCAGAGAGGCTCCCTTGCGTTGCCATTGGCTGAAACGATCCAGAGGGGCGGGCTCTGAGCTTGTGTACAGAGAAGGAGGGGGAGTAGTGTGGGGGGGCACAAGAAGGCTATGATCAGAGCAGAGAGAGAGAGGGAGAGGGAGCGGAAAAAGCAAAAGAAGGCTGCGATCAGCGGAGGGAGGGAGGGAGGGAGGGAGGGTGAGAGCGTGGGCGTTTTGTTTTGCGATGGCAGCACTGCTCGGAGGAGAGGGATCGCGCGCGTGTTTGAGTCGCTCTCGTCCGCCGATCCAGTCTTCGCCTCTTTCCCTCCTCCCACTGCGCGCGTGCAGCCCGTTCCCCTGAGCCGCGGACCGCCGGACCAAGTCAAAACATTTCAGGAGAAGGAAAAGAAAACGCACAAAATCGACAGCAAGCCAGCCTCCCATAATCCAGGTCAGGCGGAGTAGCTTCTCCTTGGGGATGGTGAGTTACTCTTCCATTTTTCTTCAGCCGTTTGACTAATAATGTTTACACTGTCACGCCGCAGGTGAGGAATTCTTCCAGTGTTGCACTGCTGGACGAGGCGTTAACCCAGGGTGGAGTTACCAAGAGAGAGATTTAGAGAAAGAGTCTGTGCTTCACTGATAAAAATCAATACGTTCCAAATCTTTCACGGCATTTGAAGGTCTTTATCTCTGCCTTGCCAGAGTTGATGAACCAGCGCTGCTACTCTGGGCAAAGAGAATGTCATCTTAACATTTGCTTGATTTGAGTGGACACTCTTGTTCGCTCCTTAAAATGATACAGAATGCTTTTTATTTATTTTTTGTCTGTCTTAAACTCCCGACAAGTAATTTACACTGCAGTGGTCCTCAGTCACTACCATATACATTTATGCACCAATACTAACACCAATATTGAAGTATAAGTAAGGCGATATATCGGACAGCCCAAAGTGTGTTGATGTGAGGCAGCCAGAAAGAGAAAACCATTGCAGTGAAATGTGTGAAGATTTTATTCTGTTCATGATTTAATATTCTCACAGTATTTAGAATTTACATTAAAGAAATATGATGACTGTGTTCAGCTGTGGCACAATTGACTAAAGAGACTTGAGCTGGGTTTTAGGGTAGTTGATAATGGGCATTAATGTGCTGGACTGGGTTGTTGATTGGTTCTGGTTCAATACTATAACAGTTCAGATATTAAATATCGTAATTAATTGAGTGCTTCATTTCTACAGTGCATTTTCACATGTCCACAATTTTGGATTGTTATAAACAATGGTTGACGCGTTGTTACCATGAGACAAAGAAAGGAAGAATGTGAGGAAGAGTCTGTTAAAGGGGGAAGACTTGTCAAGTCAGGTTCTTTGTCATGTAGTCAAATGGAAAGGTTTGGGCACTTCCGGTCCAATTCCTTTATTTAGACAAGAGTGCAGATCTTCTACAGAAAACATATTGTAAGTTAGTTGTGCTCAGCAAATCAATAGAAAAGTCGCAGGAAATGTTCTGTTTAAGTGTGTTCCCAATGTGTGTTAATTGACTGGGGAGTTCAGCCTTTTTCTGAACTGAACTGTGGCTTCTTATTAGCACCAGTGATTAATTAGACAAATGTTTTGGGATGGGACAGTTACTGGAGTACCACTTCAAATATGAACAACTTAAATTTCTAATGCAGGAGCTAATGCAAATTGCAGGTCATGTCCCATCAGAACACAGTGTATTATTGCAATAAGCAGCATATGTGATAAAGCTGGGGCTAATTTCAGATAGACTTAATTAACTGCAGTCCAATTAAATGACTGTCAATATAATTAATATAATGTGGTGAAATGTAAACATGTTCAATATGTTTCTACTGTGACATCAAAAACATGATTTTGGTCATTTATATGATGGGAAAGTTGCACGCCATCACGTGCGTACATGCGTGCGTGCATGCGTGCGTGTGTGTTGACTTTTTTCATGATGCACGACGGCAGGTCACTAGCGCTCTTCCCTGCTGTTCTGCGTCTCATCAAGCCGAGTGCAGCCGTAATGACCACAAATGGAGCGAAAGAGTCAGAAACTGCATGAGTCAGAAAAGCCGGGAACCTCCCCCCCCTCCTGCTCTCCCTCCTGCTCTTTCCCCGTGTTCCCCTCGGCCTCCCCGCTTTTCTCCGTGGAACTGAACTTTTGCAGAAAAGTGCCTCTGGGAATTGGAGAATGTAGCGTACGGCATTAAGTCTGACCATTTGTTCCCAAAGCAGACAGAACCAAGAACGAGTGCACACGTGTGCTACAGGCCAGAATCTTGGGTCGACCCTGGAATTAAAGAAACAAAACAAACAGTATGCAGCTCTTTCAAAAAGTTATTGCAAGGAAACGTTAGAAATGCTTGAAGCAAATGCAACTGACTGGTTTTGAAGTGTAATGCAGCATTAGGACATTAACAACTTCAGATTTTTTTTTCTGATCGACTTGTCTGTCAATAAAGTCTAAGTCCAGTTGACTAGCCATTTGATGACATCACACAAACGCAGCAGAGGAACGCAGGCGTCCAACAATGAGCAACTTTTATTAAAGTTCTCTGTAACTTTAGCCATCGGCTTGTACTGCAGCCAAAGGTCTCACATCTTTAAAAATCTGTGATCTGCTGGGGTTTTTTTTTGGAGACTCCCTGTAGTGCTAGCGTTAGCCATGTTAGCTGGTTAACAGATGGTTCTGTTACTGTACTTTAACACCGACTTGCAGGTTCTGCAGGTCTCCGTGCTGTTTGTGTGTCCAGACTGAAGGATTTCCACACATGTGATGTGTGTCTGTCTTCTCTGCTGCCGTGTCTCTCGTCTTGTTGTGGTCTCGTGTTTAGATCCCCTCGCGCCAAAGGTACCGCCCCTTTTATGAAGGGACTATAATAATTGGTTAAACCAAGGGGCGCATGTCAGCGTAAGCCAGGCCTATTCAACTAGCGGCCTGCGGGCCAGATCCGGCCCTTTTGAAAGTTTTTATGGCTCTCCAGACTGCCTGTCAATCCGTGTGTGATTCGTGTGATTTAATAATTATGGGTTTTGGATCATGATTGGCTGGTAGTCACCCGCTATTTTCATCAAGATTGGTTCTCTGCTGTGTTGTATAAAATTAGCCAATCCGAGCACAGAAGTTGCATATTATTAACCAATCGCAGCCGAAAGAGGCGAGGTTTCTCAGAAAATGGGTGTGTTAAAGAAAGGCATAGCAAAGCTGGCAGTAAGAAAAGAGAATCCAGTCACACACACACACACACACACACACACACACACACACACACACACACACACACACACACACACACACACACAGAAAGTGATACCAAGTTAGAGGTGCCACCAGCAATGTTTGAGGATCTTTGTAGTTTTAGCTCGGTGATGTATCTACTCTAACAACTTTAACGGTCACCCGGACGGCGTTAAAACAGGCATACCGGAAGGAATCCCGTCAGCCGTCCCCACAACAACCCCCCGCTCCGTCCCCGCACGATACCCTGTGGCCCCCGAACCCCCAGTGACTTTTCTATCCGGCCCACTGACTATTAAAGTTGAATAGCCCTGGCGTAAGCCAATCAGAGGCAGAGATTGTGCCTCTGACGTCAACGCGCTGACAACTCAGCTTTTCTGTTAATGTCCTGGTATACACCTTCATTTAATGGACACAAAAACTCAAGTGCAAGTTTTGTCAAAATCATCACAGCAGAGCAGATTTCCGGCAATTTTCAGCATAAACTTGATTCCAAACCCTCCCAGCTCCTTTTCAAGCATGCAAACGGTTCTTTGCTGGAGCTCATTGTTGGTCCAGCTCATGCCATGCCAACTTAATTAGAGAAAGATCTGGAGACTGTTAAGCCAAGACGTAGTTTTCAAAACATTTAGCTTTTCTGCTTTTTAACTTTTTTGCATTTCTTTAAACTGGATATAATTGTGAAGGATGCTCGGTATCATTCTCCTGTTGAAGAGTGATGTACAGTGATGTGCAAACCAGAAAGTAATGTGTGATGCTGAAGGATTCTTTTCTTTTTCATGATTCAACACAAAGCGAATGTCTAGACCTGATATATCTCTTCAAAACCAACAGTTGGAGCCTTTGTGACTAAATAATGTGTTCCTACAGAATATAAAATACTGAAAACCAGTTGTATTTTCTAGGTTGTAATAAAATTTTTTTAAAAGCGCTGCATGATTTATTTCATTTTCAGTGTGAGAATGGGCCCAGACTTCTGGCCTGTAATGCACATCATCTCACACACGCACTGCCCATCAAAAGTTTGTGACTCTTTTTGAGTTGGAATTTCCTTCTCAGTTATTTTGCTGATACTTTGTATATTCTCTAAAGCCCCTCATTTTCAGCAGGGTGTTACTGATGGAGTGCAGGGAAATATTTAAACAGGATTTTCTCACTTTCGGCTTTTCAAGGGGTGAAACAGTGTTAGTGTTATATATATTGGTGTGTTTGAGAGAGTTAATAATATCACAGGGCCCCGCGGATCCTTGAAAAGTATTAAAAAGTCTTTAAAATGTTTTATGTTTTTCAAGGCCATGAAAAGTATTTTAACGAATTTTAAAACGGGTAGCATTAAATTATAGGGTGAAATGAAGCAAGGATGTCTGTTCCTGTTTGTTTGTTTGTTTGTTTGTTTTTTCATCACTGCCTAGCACTGTGCAAATTCAGTGAGAGATGGTTGGAGGATGAAAAGTCCCATGGCTGGTTGAAAAAGACTTTTATGTTAGAGCTGTTGCTCCAATAAATACAGTTTGTATCTTTTTTAAATCAACTCAGTTGTAGGCTATTGTGTCGCTGTGATCGTCTAAATGGTCTTAAAAGTCATTGTATTTGCAAATCAAAAATGTGCAGATACCCAGTATTAAAACTGCTGAACCCCTAGGTGAAAACGCATATACAGTTGTATGCAAAATTTTGAATGATGTTCATAAGGCAATTTGGCACAAGAGACCTAATAAGTGATATTAAAATTGAGCAGTGAGACCAGGAGACTGGTAGTGAGTTGGGATACTCTTCACCACAGAAGGGGCTCTTGGCTGTGCTCTGAGTCGGGGACTTTCCTTCACAATGGCAGTTTGACTGGGCCGTTAGCTGGAGACTTGATGGCGAGATTAAGTTGGGTTATGAGCCAGGAACTGAACTGCTGGCGAATTTTAAGTGTGTTATGAGCAGGGGACTTTACACCATGAAGGCGGGGTTTGACGGGCCGTGCGTTGGGGACTTCACCCCATGACGGCCATATTTGTTTGGTTTGTGATCCGGGGGCTTCACTGGGGCATGAGCCTGGTAATGCATCATAATCAGAAAAGTCTTTTTCTTACTTTACAACTGAGATGCTGTATTTACAGTATTGTGTAAAAGTTCCTGTACAAACTGTTTAGGAGAGATTTTCTGGCATCAAATACACAAGTTAACATTAGAATAAATACAGTCAAACAAGAAAACATTAAAGAATAGCTAGTTTTCTTGTAAAAGGTTCATGTGAGAAGAACACAGGTTCGGTTCCAGATATCTCCTCGGTTCCTCCAGTCCTTGCTTGGATTTGTGAATCTCCATCGGCAGCTCCTGGTTTAATCTAATGAAGTATCGATTGAGCAGAACCAGCTATTTGTGCTGTTTGCTGGGAACTACAGTATAAAACTGCATAATCATTCCCAGACCTCCACATGGAAACCCAAACACATGGACATACATGAAAATCACTCTTTTACTGTGTTAATATTATTTGTATATATTGTAATGTTAGCTAATGTTCAGCTAGCCAGGTTAATTTTCTCTGTTTTAAGACTTTTACACAATACTCTGTGTATATGTGTGTGTTGTTGATGTATAGGTCATTGTCAGTATTAGTGAGCACTCGTATGCAGTCTGAGCTGTTATGACTGAGGGGTGGATGAGTCCTTTATGCTCTGTAATGTTTTTGCTGTTGCTGAATATCGATCACAGACTGCCTCGTACTGAACAGACCAGCCTACAGAAGACGCTCCTGCTGGGCTTCTACAGTTGCTCCAGATGTACAGTTTTTTGTATGTTTCTGTCATTCCAGTAGTTTCTTCCATTGAGCAACTGTTTTAGGCCCTGTGGTTCATGAAACCTTTTTTACATTATACGATGATCAGCCAAAATGAAAGAGAAGAGTTGGCTCGACCTGTTGACACTGAATGTAAAGTTTATGCAGTTACATTTGAATTAAGTAGCAAAAATAGTCTTCCTGGAGCAACTTGAGGGTCTTGCTCAGGAACCCAGTGGTGGTATACTGAAGGATTTTAACCTATGACCACTTGGTCTAGAGCAGGGGTGTGGAACTCCAGTCCTGGAGGTCCGTGGTCCTGCAGGTTTTGGTGATTTCCCTGCTCAGAAACACCTGGTACACCTCAGCAGGTAATTGTCAGGTTTTGTGAATGTGTTTGAAGAGTAGAACCATCAAACTGTGCTGGACACCGGCCCTCCAGGACCACAGTTTGACACCCCTGGTCTAGGCCACCGCCACTATTTTTAATACTCTTTGCTGAATACACTCTTAATTTAACACAGTTCTGCAGGAGCATCTGAATCGGAGCCGTGGATGAGCCGTTAGCCTGTAGCACATATTCAGATGATCTCGGCATGGTCCAGTAAGGCATTGGCTGTTTTTTGCAGATCCAGCATGGTTGATGATTCTTGGGAATGCGTAGCATGATTTAGCAGATATAAATCCTCCCTTTGTTCACAGAAGGGCAACGACTTCTCCCCCCCGACGGAAAGCCTTCAGTGCTACCAGACTCTGGTCTTTTTTTGGGGATATCCTTGTTAGTTCCTCCTAGCACAGTCATGCTGATATCAGTGAAGGAAAATGCAGAGACTCAATCATGTGTTTAGCCTGTCCAGAATCTGGACAGCTAATTATTAGGGCTGGCCCAGATATTTCATTCATATGAGATATGTTGGTAATGAGTTATTTGTTTAGTGTTTGGTGGTTTTGTCTTTAGTACACCACTTCAGTTCTGGAACACTCTTATTCCCTAGAGGTTCTTTTTGCTGTTTTATCACTTTTAAACCAAACATTTTGTAATAAAATCAGGAGGAAATTGCTTCGCGATGAACATCATCCATCAGGCACCCGGATTGGGAATTAATCCCAAAACCTTTTTGCTATGAGGCAACAGCACTATCCACCACCTTCCTGCCTAATGAACGTCATATTAGGCTGTAAAAAAAAAAAAAGAAATCACATAATTCCCAGATAATGTTAGCTTAAGTCTGAATACAGCCGAAACTTTGATATTACCTCCCCCGTCTTCTCCTTAAAAGACTGAAGCAGGATAAGGTGGTGAAAGATATAATAATGCCAGACAGCATTAAATCAAAGAGAAATGGTCAAATACAGGTGGCGTTTGGCAAGGCGGAGCTCATCCTCAGTCACTCTGTGGAGGCTGTCTTTGGAGTTTAAGATACGTTCAACTACCCCTGACTCATCAACCTTGAGTGATGAAATTCACTCTCCAATAAAGCTGCAACATTACAGTGTTTAATGATTCGCATGGTTTTTAAACACATATTCAAAGATACAGAAAAAACAACAAAAAACCCCAAAACCAATAAATAATGCAAAACAATAAAAACAAACATTATCTTGTCCTCCTCTCGCACCGCTCATGCAGCACTGCTAATTAACTGTTTTTTGATGTGTTAGTAAAATATTATAATATCAGAGTAATAGTCAAAAAAGAAACAAAGTGCGTATCACAAGCCCCTCCTCCTTTTTTGCCCCCTAACAGATGATTTCACGAATGTTTCCCGGAGGAGAACAATGTGCGTACCAGCTGTGCAGTTTAAAATGATACATTGCACCAGCATTCCTTGTTTCTGTTCTTTATTTGGATTTTGGATGATTGAGCGTTTTTCGTCGCACCACGGCTTTGAGTAGAAGCTGGTTCTCAGTTGACACGGCAACTGGCGGTGTGTTACTGATGGAAACTGGACTACCTGTGTTTACCCCAACGTCCTCTATCTCACCTCCTTTAAACAGACAGTATCTCTCCAGTTCAGGAGAGTACATGAAAGCACACACACACTTACACCCCTCTCTCCTCACTCGGTGATGGAAGAGAGGAAAAGTGAGAGAAGACAGAAATATCCTATTGATCGCGTTCTTTTTTTCTTCCCTTTCCAACGTTTGTTACAATTCTTTAAACTTTCCAAGTCTCTTTTGGTTGCTTAAGAGTTTTATGCGCATGTCAGATTGCTGCCATTCTTTGTGTCCAAGAGTTCCCTTTTTTCTTCAGTCTCCTTAAGCCATGAGGACTTGTCAGGTGAGTAAAAAATATACTAAGTGTGAAATTCCTATGTATACTCAGTCCCTTTTATAGAAAGGTTAGAAATTCGACTTTTAGTTTAGTGCTGAAGCTGCTTGGCTAAAGTTGCATACAAGCAGTAGCAGTCAGTCGTCACCCAAACCTTTTTTCCATAAAACATCACGTCTCTCAAACTGTTGAACAGCATCGAGCCCTTCTTCTTTAAGGTGGCACACACTTGTGGATGTGGTTTCTGATGCAGTCTGACTTACTGTGAGCTATACAACTGAACAAAGCTTCACATCTATGAGCACATTTCAAACAGCACCAGGACTGGTATTTACAAAGTATCCATAACGAGTATCAGGATCAGATATTTATGGCTTCCATATTTATGGCTGTGACAAAAACTGATTCTAGATCAGCACTCGTGTTAGCTGAAGTGACTGTTTGTGTACATTAGATTTTTGCCCTACTGATTCTTTAACATATCTAAAAACTCTGGGAATGTTATTGGGTACAATGTCATGTGGTTTGGAGCAAGCCTAGTTAAGGTAAAAACCTATAAAGTAGGTTGAAATGATAAAAGATAAAAAGGGTGTGTGTGTGTGTGTGTGTGTGTGTGTGTGTGTGTGTGTGTGTGTGTGTGTGTGTGTGTGTGTGTGTGTGTGTAACTAGATAAATGTGAATGGCCTGGCAGGCTTTGGTTTTATATTTCATTTGATTAACATTAATGTTTAAGTTGAGTAATTGTGTTCAACTTTGACATTAATGTAAGGCAATCAATATATAAAACCAAAACTACTTGCCACTACAGGGCATTCACAATCAACTTCATTTGAAAGTTTGTTTCTGAATTCAGTGTCATTAAAGTCCCTGGTGGTGTAATGGTCAGCCATCCCAATACTTTTGTCCATTTAATATACACGTAAGTAGTTGGACTCCTGACACCCGTGAAAACCAGCGGAAACGTAGAGCTGCGTGCTGCGTGCACTCACGAGCACAGACAAACACTCAAATTAAAAGGATTAAACACAACCCTGCTTTAATGTACGATAAAATAATTCTGCTAATATATGCCTGATACTAATATATATATACAGTACTGTGCAAAAGTCTTGCGCACCTGAGAAAATGATGCTTAAAAGCTGTTTACTGCAGGGCAGTGGTGTTAAATTAGTGTTATAACTCTCACATTACACCAAATACAAACAACATTAATACAGTAAACTGCATTAATACAGTAAATGGTGGTTTTATGTGGCAAAGTGTTCGCTGAACCATTTCCAGACCTCTTTCCTCATGGAAGC
>JBBJLR010000018.1:1950289-1961710 GCA_037577145.1 Brachypetersius gabonensis | reverse complement strand
GAAGGGTTGAAGAAACAAGACACCCCCCCCCCCCCCCCACACACACACACACACACAGGACACAGTTTGTGTTCCTCAGGTAAGCTCACCTGCATGTGTGCCCCAGGGCCTGCTTTCGGTTCTAACTCTATAAAGGCTCTATAATGTGTTCCTCACTCTAATAGAGGTGATTTTCAATCCAGATTCTATTAGAGGTTCACTGATTGCACTCATAAATAAATCTTTTACATATATCGAAACAGCCCATGCAGTTTGTCAACCACAAATGCACACTCACACACACACACACACACACACACACACACATATATATATATATATATATATATATATTTTGGTATAATGTAAATGCGTGTAAAATAAAAAAGATCATGCATCTCTTTGACTTACAACCCTTATATCTAAGTGGGGATATAATTTAGTATATAAAACATTTTATACACTGATATATGATCTTTAAACAAATTGAAACAAATGATCTAAATGATCTTGAAAGAAAGATCTAAAATTGCTAACATCCAACTATTATTATTGTACAATATCTGTTTCATCGCTCATTTTTTCTTTGTTTATTAAGGAGCTCCAGGCCTTGTCATTGTTGAATTTTAGTGATAAGTCTGTGTGAATTACTAAACGTTCCCTCGAGAGCACACAATTCAGTTTGTGGGAACGTGTAAATACACCATTTAGGCCTGGGCTCTCGTACGCTCTCGCTCACATTAGGCCATGTCAGATTAAGGCGATTTTACTGTGAGCTCGAGGAAAGCCTGTGCGTATTTATTTAAAACTCTTTTAGCAGTTCATAAAGACGGCCTTCCTCCGCTGGCCCCCTTCCTGTTGGGACTCTATCAAGGCTTTGCTAAGTCTCTTTGATTTCCACCATCCTCCAATCACATTACGACATCGACTCATGGCTGGGCCACTTCAAAGGGTGCAAATGGGGGCCCAAGCCCCGCCCACTCCCAGGGTCCCCTTAAAAGCTGTTGGGCTTCCCCTGTGCTACTCAGACAGCTGAGCAGCTTCACACTCCCTTCGCATCTCTGGACTTAACCCATCAGAACTTGGGTATCTGTGGATCTAACAGGAGCTTTACAAGAATTCGAATGGAGGGTTTGGCACTGTGACTGAACACGCTTGCAGGAGACAGCTGATCGCACTCTTCTTTTCAGGTCTTGGTATCTGTGACAGCTCAAGAGTTTGTAAGAAATTTGAGCAATGCAAGCCATCAGAGGTAAGTGTGCAGTTTAAAATGCTCTGCATTTGGTCTTCATGGGTTTATTTAAAGCTGTCTAGTCACAGTAAGCATCTTGCATCAACCTCAAATCTCATCTGTCTCCTTCACTCAGACCTTAAACACAACTTCAGCATCCCGCCTCCGTCTGCAATGGCTGGAGCCGCTGACTCCTATCTCCAAGGCAACATCAGCATGACCCTGGAAGATCCAGAGCTTTGGAAGTCCTTTCATGAGATCGGCACTGAGATGATCATCACCAAACCTGGCAGGTAAGAAACCCACCAAAGACAGACTTCTGGTTAGATTGTCTTAATTTGTTTTATTCCATTGATAAGCCCATTTTAATTAGGTTACTTTTTTCCAGACAAGCTTAAGACCAGACTAGGCTTAGCTGTTGCCTCAGAAACTGACCCGTAATGTTCTTAAATGCATAGTTTTCAAGCATCTATGCTTTTATAGCCTTCTGTTGGTTTGCCAGTTTAATTCATAGCTTGCGATCAGAATCAGAAAACGATATTGATTGGCATATGCATGTCTGAACGCCTCTGTGCTTATTACAGGCGAATGTTCCCACATTGCAAGATTAACATCTCTGGTCTTGTGCCCTACGCAAAGTACATCTTACTGGTGGACATGGTGCCTGAGGATGGTTTCAAATACAAGGTGAGACTCAAATCATTGTCTTAGGGCAGCCCAGTAGATATAATAATAATAATAGAGAGGCCGTAAACTGTCATGATCGATGCTGTGGAGGCTTTACTGAACAATTGCATCACAACAATCATAACTTCTGCTCCATGGTGCCAGACTGGACCATCGTTACGCTAAAAATGGAAAGTCAGGAAATGAGGAGAGAGGGTTGATTCAGATCAAACGCAAACGACTGAAGCGTTGGGACAGTTGTTGCGTTTCTGTGTCCAGAGACTTCTCACTGCTGATTACACTCCCCGACTCACACACTCCACTTCAAAGAGCCCCAAACTCTTCCTGTTTTTACAGGACCCTCTGGGGGGTCCTTCCCCAAACTCACACCCCAACACCCCCCCCACCCCCACCCAGTCCTTCTGTCACTGCCAGAGAACCTTGTCCTTGACAGTCACCCTTCACTCAACCACATCACTTGACAACATTTTCAGAGCACGTTGAGTAAAAATCTTGATTTTCTTCCTGAACAGTGGAACAAGGATAAGTGGGAGGTGGCAGGGAAGGCGGAGCCTCAGCCCCCGTACAGGACGTACCTCCATCCGGACTCCCCGGCACCTGGAAGCCACTGGATGAAGCAGGCCGTGTCCTTCCTCAAACTCAAACTCACCAACAACGCCCTCGACCAGCATGGACATGTGAGTGCTTCACCTTTCATTGGGTTCTAGATTCATCTAGACCTGTCCTGTGATCTGAATATTAAAGGATTCATTTGGTGTTTTAAAGCTTTTAACCCTTTAGCACTACTAAAGGTAGCTCAATTGTTGACTAAGACCGGTTCTAACTGTGTGTTTTTTCTCCATGTTCTAGATCATCCTGCACTCAATGCACCGCTACCATCCACGCTTCCACATCGTCCAGGCTGATGACCTGTACAGCGTGCGCTGGAGTGTGTTCCAGACCTTCACCTTCCCAGAGACCTCCTTTACTGCTGTCACTGCATATCAGAGCACCAAGGTGTGTATCTCTCACACACCTCACACACATACACACACACACACACACACACACACACACACACACACACATACACACACACACAGTAGTGATGGTTGCAGGTGTCAGGTGTCACCAGTCTGTTTTATGTGACTAACGTCATTTCTTTCCCTTTACAGATAACCAAGCTGAAGATTGATAACAACCCCTTTGCCAAGGGATTCAGAGATGAGGCCACCAACTCCAAGAGGTACGATCAGTGCTATGAATGTCTGAGCAGTTCCTGTTCCTATTCTGAGGCAGCATTAACAGTTTTTCACCTTCTTTCTCCACTTAGACGTGCAAGCAGAGCTTCTGATCCTGAGAGGCAGGCTAAAAGGCTCAACTCCATGGTCAACGGCTCTGATCAGGTCAGCCCACCAGGTACATACCAAGCTCTCAACAGCTTTTTTCATATATTTTGCATAAGCTCAGTAAATTGCCATGTATAATCCTCTGCATAGAAATGAACAAGATCTCGTATCTCCTTTCAGGTGTGTGCCACTCTTCCTACGAAGGCCTGGAAGAGGGGAGATCAGCTCCTAAAGACTTGGAGGATATGAAAGAGGAGCGCTACTCTCCATGGGGAGGCGCGTCTGACCGGGAGAACCACGCACTGGGCAGAGAATCCCCGCTAGGCTCTGACGCTCGAGACATGTACGGCACTGAACAGCTTGTGCCAGGTCACAGCACATACCAGCCTTACAGGTACCTACTGACCACAGCAGTTCTCAGATATAATAGATAAGAACGTAAGATAAAAGAAGAAAGAACTTTATTTATCCTGAGGGAATTGTTGTGAACATGCTCAGTGCAAGGAATAAAGATAAGACAATAAAACGCAAACGGAATAACGATAACAGATCGTTAATAAACTGATTAGTAGTGCAATAGTAATTATGCCTAGTTGATTAATCATTAGATGTTGTCCTGAAGGATAATCCATGCACTTTGGGCCATCATTTGATCTGTGCTGGTTGTTTCTCCACTCGTCACCAGTGTTAATCATTAATTCTGTCCTCAGGTTTAGTGAATACGGCAAGTCTCCCTCTCCGTCCTCGTCCAGCCTGGGCAGCAGCGGCAGTGCTGGACGCTCCAGTTTCGAGTCCCGAGTGCCTGATGTGGCCACCGTCCCGGACCACGACAGTAAGCCCTCAGCCCCCGAGCCCAGTCTTCCCCACTGCCCCCCTCATGCCTCGGCCACATGCCAGGACTACGCAGGGGTCCTGAACATGGCTGTGGCTCAGACCAAGCCGACCATGCTGGGGCACCCTCTGTACACCCCGTATGGCTCTGAGCAGGCCCTGGGCCAGTGGGCCAGCGGGACTGGGTCTGCTCAGTACCCCCCACCACCTCCTCCACCACCTCCACCCCACCATCACCCCCACCACCACCACCTGGCCACAGACTACAGCGCTCAGGCCGTCCATCACGGCTATCACCACGGCAACGTGAGCGACTGGAGCCAGTACCCACTCTTCTCCTATTCCTGCTGGTGAGCAGACGAGGGGACACGACTTGGACAGAGATGAACAAATGAACGCTTGAGAGGTTTCTTCAAAGGCTTTCCAGTCGTAGCCTCAGAAGAGAGGTGCACTGGCCAAATGGGGCCAGGAAATGGTCGTTTTGGAGGTCGCAGGCTGAGACCGATCAGACTGAGTCGCTTTATCACTACACTTGTTTTCCTGCACACTTTGACACCGAAGCTGGTGGTGTTAGCATGATGATAAAATGGCCTAAAAGCAGATGGCTTTGTTTTATGAGCTTTTTATGAGCAACACCGAGAGCCGAGAACCCCAAAGAGACTGTATTTCTTCTGAAGTGACTGAAATATGTTTATTTATTTTATGAATGATTACGCTGCAGTTTAACATTATTATGGCGATACTTCATTCTGATGGTCCTTTCTCTAAACCAAAAACCAAACACTTACTGTAAAGCCAACATTAAGCTAAAACCCAAGGGGACCTTCAAAATAAAGTATAACCATTATTTTTGTAAAAAAAGAATAAGTGTTGTGTGCTACAAAAAAATGCCTGTTTACAAACTGCATTGTGGGTGTCTGAAAAGTCAGTAAATATTTTGTGAAACTCATTCCTGGTTCTCCTTTTTTATTTATTGAATAAGAGCCATTTTCTCTTTTGCTTTAGAAGTAGTAGGAAGAGAAGAGAGGTCTGAAAAGTGTGAAACCTCTGGAATTGAGTCTTTCCATTCATGTAAAGGTGGAGCATCTGTCGCTCTACTTGTAATCTGTCCTCGGCTCAGGACACCTCGGAACTCCATATTCTTGGGGAAGTCGAGGAGACAGACTGAAGTAAATGAGAGCAATTAGTGGGTCTGTGTTACATCCTTAACTACTTACAGTCAAACTACCTTTCTATCTCAAACTTTCAGCACTATAAAGGCTCAGCAGAAGACTCCTTTCATGTGGTATTTCCAATTTGTTTCCGATTTTAGAGGAGAAATGTTGATATTCTTATCTGTGCTACATTTTTCCACATTTGGTAAAGTTCTTCACATTTTAATTGGTCGTTTGAATGACTAGAATTGGAACATTTTGGAAAGGAACTGGATGACAATTTGCAGACAAACACTTTTGGCCTTTGACGCATACAAACACTTTTGCAAACAAACACTTTTGGCCTTAGATGCCCTTTATAAAGAAGAGATGCATTATGAAAAGTTAATACAAAAAACACTTTAAGGCCGAGTTATCAGACGCTTCAGCCGCTGAGCGAGCGGATGCGCCTCACTTCTGTCCAAACATGAAAGTAGTTAAAAGTAATGATTTACTCGTTTCTGTTTATTTTTCTCGTTGTGTCTTTCTTTTGTTGACCCTAATGAGGATCCCACCCCATTGTCCCAGAGTCTAACTGAACACAACGTTGCTGTTCCAAAGGGGAGTTCCTTTCATAGCAAAGCATGTCATGGGCTTTGAAAGGCTCTTAAGCAGCGTGAAAATGGGGGTGGCCAGGCTCGTTTCGGGCCTCAAAAGAGCAGCCAGACACTGATGGCTCCACCGTCCCACATCTCAGGTGCTAATCACTGGCATGTGGGGTGTGTGTGTGTGGGTGTGTGTGGGGGCGGTGGGGGGGGGCGGGTATGAAAGACAGTATTGCATTTTGTGTGTATTGTGTAGGATTGGCATGGCCAATTAAAACACACTGTTTAGATTTAAGATTCAAGATTCTTTATTTGTCACATGCATAGTTATGCAAGAACAACACACAGTGAAATGTATCGCTGTAGACACTCTTAGAAACTGGGCAGCTCCACGCAGACTGACCCTGGACCTGTCCAGTCAAGTCCTTGTTGCATGTACAATAAGTATTTTTAAAGTATTGTTCAGTTCTTGAGTCCAAACCAGATCTTATTTTAACTGCTTACAGAACAACTGAATTATTTACAGGGTAGAAACGAAACATTGAGAATCGCTTTAAAGATCATACTTTTCCTTATTTCTTCACAGTTCAATCAAGATGAAAAAAATCAGGGTTTTTTTCTTTAACTCTTGTCTGTGGTGGAGGGGCACATCATGTACTTTTGCAAGGCAAAGTACTGCCCAAAGAAAACCTGTGTTTTATTTAGACATGGCATGATACCACTTTTTTTATATCCGATAGTGATATTGTAAATTTGGATATCAGCTGATGCGATACAAATCCGATACTAACTGAGATATAATAAGGGAGTATAGTAAGTATAGTAAGATGTCCCCTATGGCATGCCGTTTGTAAAAACAGCTTAACAAGTTTAAATGACATTTTTTCATAATTTAGTGCAATTTTTACACAATTAGAGCTAAATGTGTTTTAAAAAAAACCCTACATGTTGTGCTCTAAATCTATATGCTGCACTTTTACAAATGATGACTCTAAATGTGGGATTTTAATGTAGCACTTTTACAAATGGCAAGATGTACTAACTGGCCACGCCCCGCGATTACAATGGCTGTTACTTAGCAGACGGCTGGACAGCGTGCTGTGAAATGCCCTCACCAACATGGAGGATTTGACTTAAATGATCTTAAATTTAAATGTTAAATATGAAAAATATCTCTCGCACTCTAAATGTGTAACTCCACAGTTAGATAGGGCTAGAGGAGACCTTTCCAACGTCGCCATAATAGCCCCGGGAGAAAAGGAGTTATACCGTTCACCTCAGACAAAAGTAATGGGACACTCGGGCAAGGTGAACGATATAACTCTGGATCCCCCGGAACCCGTGCGACGTGTACCAATGCATTCGGCAGACTTTTTCTTCTTCTTTTCCAGACTGCTGACATGTTGGCAAGTCTCACACACCACAGAAACTCTTATCATGTGATGCATCTTCTTACATTAAGTTTTTATTCCTTCCCGATTTCCGATCCATTAATTCCGGTCAGGATCGCACCGATACCGATACTAAATTTATTTTTTTTAAATAATTTTTATTAAAGTTTTTATATAATTTTATTATCATATACATCCCTTGCAATCACTCTGAAGATGTGCAGGTTTGCTGGTGGTTTGGAACGGTAAATTAAATAACTGAGTTCCTTTCACCAACATTATAAAGAAATCAGGTTCTAACCAATGAACCACTTCACATTAAACCACGCAAATGACTGTATTTTAAAGAAAAACAAGAACAGGAGAAATTAGGAACTCATTTGTTTTTTTTTAGCATCAGTATTATATATATATATGTATATGTGTGCGTGTATAAAATCACAAATAAAAATTTCTCCAAACATTGTTTTGTTTGGAATTGTGAATCGATAGTGTATAAAACAATACTGCCATACAAAGCCAAAGTACAATAACCACATATTAGGTCAAAATTGGTAAAAATTAACTTTAGAAAAATCCTGGTTCAAAGTTGTACCGTTTAAGAGAAATGATGGTAATCAAAATTGCAGTAACTACAAACTCCAAACTAATACCAAAACTTTAAAGCCATTTTTCTCGGTTTGGGGTAGTTACTGCACTTTGGCTTTGTAGGGCAGAATAGTGACCTGCACATTTTAAACACACACACACACTCCCACACATCACAAAAGCAATAACTAGAAAAAAAAGATGTGGTCTTATCATTGGATATATATATATATATATATAGAGAGAGAGAGAGAGAGAGAGAGAGAGACAGAGACAGAGAGAGAGAGTTACTGTAAAAGTTGTATCAAAAAGTGGTGTATAAATTTACTGTTGCTATTGGAACAAAACCATATCTCCATTTTTCAATTTTTCCATAGACTAGAATATGAAGTGGCTCCATGCTGTCTATGTAGTGCTCTATGTAGGGTATAAAATTATGACCAAAAGATAATACATTATGCACTATTTTGAACCATTTGAGTTTCTGTCATAGGCTGCAAAGCGTCTTATTAACAGTAGCCTGCGTTATTTGTGCAGAAATCAAGTTTTGGAAGGCTTCTCACAAGTCTAAAGTACAGTCGAGTTAAGGTAACTTATTCAAGCAGGCAGATGTGACAGAACTGATGGGAATTAAAGTAGTGCGTGTGTGTGTGAAAGTTTAATATCAGTTTGGTAGATGTAGACGCCTTCAAACTGTATAACTCCTCCCCCTGTCACTCACCCACACAATAATCTGTGCAAAAGCCTGCTGCTACTCAGATTTCTTATTGTAGGCTAAAATGCTAAAGTCATTTATTTTGCAGTGGCTCTTCTCATGTGCAATATCACTGTTTACGTCAGTATTTATGCCTCTTTTGTCATTACTAATGTGCAATTGTTTTTTTTATGTACAAGATCACTACTTATATCACTATTACATGCTATAATGAACTCGGTAAACAGAACAACTCCAAACCACTATTTGTGTTTTATTTCTTTATCTATGGTATTTATATCCACCTCTCTTACTGACCACAGCTATTTGTGTATATAGTATAGAGTATACAATACTAAGTATTTTGTGGAGAGTTTTATACTGTTCTTGGCCATGTCTCTGAGAGTGAAGTGCAGTCGTTACATAAGCAATTTCTTCCAGGATCAATATAGTTTCTGGTTCTTATACTGCTTAGATAAGGTCAAGCCCAAGTCAAGTCTTGCTTAGGACCCCGGGAAGACCGTCACCGCTGCTGAGGGTTCAAAACGGCATGAAGCAGCATCAGTAATCTCCTGGGTTTGACCCTCAGGGTTAGGGGGTCAACAAGACTTTCATGTGTCTGAAGCTGATAAGAACAACAGCATGTCCTGTGGATGCTGAGCTGCTAGATAAACCCAAGGGCGTGAAAGTCGGTGTGATAACAAGAAGAGCCTCATACAGAGGGTAAAGGGGTAACAGGGCAGTTGGCTCTAAAGAAGCCTGTTTCCTAGCCGAATCAAGCTACATGTGGTCCTGTTTACATCTACATTTTGTTGTTGTTAGAAAAATAAAATATTCTGGGTAACACATTTTTATGAATTTTATGTTTCATTGCCATTTTTGATGTTTCTTAGTCAAGTTTTGCTGATTCAGAAAATCACGTTGTTTTTTCCCTACCTCCAGTGGTTCTAGAGATAAACTAAATTCTATGTATATTTTTCATTATGAGGCTGTTGTAACTATTATTTTCGTATTAGTCTCACTGATGCGTGTGTCTCACGCTCAGTGCGTGAGAGTCGGCAACCCTGTTATCTACATGTACAACAAAGAAACAACATATTAATACGCAAAAAGTTATAAATAGAACATAAGACCATCAGCCGAGTCGCCAAGTTGAGTTTTTTCTAAAAATGACGTTTCTAACTCAATGAAGCTCAATGAAAATAATCGTTACCACCGAAATCAGCGTCCAGATTGTAGAAGAAACACTATAAAATGGAATGAAACTAATTTTTGTTGCCTGGTGTAATGTGATTTTGGTCCGTGTTTATTGGAGCTCCATTGTGAGATATAGCTATGTTAAAGGGCAGCGGCCATTTATATTCCCATTTATTCTAATAGTCATAGTTACACATGAAAAACGTTCTTTATAGGTTCTTTAGTAAAGGCCAGAGTTAAATATAGAATGAACCACTGGAATTCTTTGCCCTGCTTAAATGGCTCTTCTCCATGTTGCGGAAACTGACGGCTCTTTACCAGCAATACAGTTGTGGAAGAACCCTTTTTGATTCAACATAGCCCTCAGCATTCAAAGTGGACAAAATGAATGGACGGCAAATGAATGTTTTTGCTCAAGCCTAACTTTGGAGCTTTATCTGACTTCTTTTAGACCTAAAGGCTCCAAAAAGAGAAGGGCAGAGTTTTAGCAAATGTCCATGACTCTAATGAAGTGCCACTGTTCTAAAGGGAATTCAGCACTACTGGATACAGTTTTCTCTCAGTCTTTATGTCTTTAATGGATTTGAATCTGTCTGAATATCTCCAGTTGTTTTGAGTGAGAAAAAGTTGAACAAAATGTTGAAGGCCTGTTGGAGGGTTGAGCGAAGTCAGGGTGAATTACGGTTTACTTGAGAGCACATTTGTCAAAACCCACACACACACACACACACACACACACACACACACACACACACACACACACGTACCGATATTGCCATCTCCGCCTTTTTTGCTAATTGCGTCTAAGCAGAAGGGTATTGGGAGGACAGGTACACATGTCGTATGTCATGGAGTCGACGGGGGGCTTTTCAAGTGCAAAGCGACCCCCTCTCTGGGCTTCCCTTAAATGTCCTTTCACACTCTGGCTCTAATGACCTGCCTCTTGCTCCTAGAACCCACAGCACACACATAAACACCAAATGAGACTGCATTTGCACCAACAGACCAGTGTGGCTCGTTTTATGTCTGAGGGGGAAAAGGAAAGAAAGTGGTGAAATCACTCCCCAGACACAGAGACGGCAAAGGCCGAGCATCTTAGAGGCTCTAACAGCTCCGCAGGGCAGCATTACCCAGACACAACTGTGATATAATGGAGCTAAAGAGGTTTTAAACAACACAGTGATTCAACAGCTATAGCCAGCTGACATAGATCTGGGTCAAATTGCCCCTTAGGGAACTTAGGGCCTTAAACCCTTCCATACAAAAAGATATTACTTTACTCTGCTATTACTTTACATTTTACTGTGTAATCACAAAATTGCATCTGGTTTTATAAGCATACAACAAATTACAAGTGAACTGCACTTGGGAAATCAACAACTCACATTTAAATCATAATGAAATAATCATAACTTGGGAATCAAAAGAAAGTTTAAAAGCTGCACTGTCCTCAAATCTGGCAGTCAAGACCCTGTGGCCATCTCCACTCCCTGGCACTTAAATATTCAGTACTAGGGCTGCACAATATGGGCAAGATATCAGTGCTGTGATTATATAAACTATCAGTCAAAAGTTTGGACACTCTTCCTTATTAAATGTTTTTCTTAAATGAATTATGCAGTAAACAAAAAAAAGAGTTAAACAAACCAGACTCTGTTCTGTAATCAGGGAACGATGAACTGTTTTTTACTGAGTTCAGTGGTTCTAGCCATAATGTGCAGTAGAACCGTAGTGGAACCGGATCACTAACTGTGGAC
>JBBJLR010000018.1:1938033-1949357 GCA_037577145.1 Brachypetersius gabonensis | reverse complement strand
AACTAGCTTCATCACAAACACTGTACCTGCAGGAAAAACTCAACACAGATCTGAGATCAGCATGAAAAACACTACAATACCCACAGAAACGTACCTCTGGTGATTTTGACCTGTTGACCTGTGTTATAAGAGATATGGGGCTGGTTGTAACAGCTGTAAAAGCAAAATAATTGCACATGGCAAAGAATCAGATAACGTATGTATTGACTGAATAAAAAAAAACAGTATAAAATATCAAAATAAAAATCTGTAGGAAAAACCCACTATGCTACGTACAAAAAGGCTGGCAATAAATACTATAGATAAGTAAAGCTGTTGGAAAAAGACATTAGTTCTGTATCTTTACTGATTGATTTTGGTTTGTAACACACTTGCCTCTACTGCAATCATTTAAGGGAACAGAATTAAACCTGCTGAGGTAGAGATTACTTCATGTGAGCAAATCAGCTTCTCTTTCTCTTACTAGGAAATATATGAGTATCACTGCATCATGGCTACATAAACATTTATGAAAGTTTACCTTAGTTGCTATGAAAGGGTTACAGAAGTATTATGATGCCTCATGAGTGAAGCCTTACTGAAACAAGGCACAAAACTTCAAAACAAACCCACAGTACAACTGGTATTGCTTTTTAAAAAAGTAAATCTTTAATATTGCCAAGTAAAATGATTACAGTTAAAAGAAAAAGTGGCTTTTCCCCCATTTACCTTTATCAGTTACATAAAGCACAATGTAAACGAAACCAGAAGATTGTTCCACATGTTAAAATGTAGTCTTTTCAAATGCCCAGGGTCTCCGGGGTACATTAATTACTAACCTTAAAAAGTTCAATACAAATGTGGAGCAACTTTATCCACACCTTTAGTAAATTTTTACATATTATTAACTTAATATATTGTGATATAAGCACATGTACTATTCAAACTGCCGTTAATGTGCTTGTAATAAGTAAGAAAATAACAACGGATTATGACTAAGCCAAAAGTCACCGTGACATTTAAGAAAAGCCGAATGTAATAAACGCTAATCCACGAGTCAGAACCCCGAGCAGCAACGCGACAAAGGCAGCATGTCAACACCACTAACAAAAGATCAACTTTTAATAAAGGAATTCTGTTGGGAATTCGAAAATGAAACCATGTCGTTCAGTGCAGAGCATTTTATTTACAAGTAGAGCAAAGCAGGAGATGCCACCTGTACAGTCTTAATGTTTCAACCCAAAATTCACGACCCAGATGTACATGCATAGTTAATTCCTCTATTTCGTTCCTCTTAGCAACCAAAGAACAACCACAATGGGAGCATTCGGTCAAACCTGGTTTGAACACAATCCTAACCATCTAGTCTCTACTTGCGGTTCAGGATTTGGTGGAGAAGAAGGAAAAAAGGCACAGTCAATGCAAAACTACACTTAACTTGATACATTCTCATAAAGTCACTGCTGGTGAAGTTTCGGACACAGGATGAAAAGCACATCCATATTCACCAACCGTCACTAGAACAGGCCTCGATTTGGACACTGCGGCTTCACAACATTTCAGTGGCAAACAGAGCAAGTTGCATGGAGACTGAGGACATCGGAGACAGTCCTTATTGCTCTGGAAGTGGATCTAATAAATGCAAGCTTGGAACCGTGGAGCGAAAACTAGATATAATTATTTTAATAGCTAGTTTAAATATTCTTCAGAAAGTCTTAAGATCTGGAACCAAAGTGGGATTTGAACATGGATAGTTTTGAAAATGAAAGGGGGATCACCACAGATGGAGGAGAGAAACGCTGACTGACACTGCAAAAGTCTGAACTGACACTTACAGAAATGTTAAAAGGTCTGAGGTGGTGCTAACTGAGCTAAAACAATCAGGACAGACGCGACCAAAAACCTTATCTAACATAAACAGGCAGACGCTAACAGAAAGCTTCTGAACTTCAACAGTCAACCCATCACCATGCACTGACACCTTCCATTTACAACCATTACAAATCAAGTGACAAACCAGACAACCAAGACTATGATGAAGTGGAAAAACATGGTATGTGCTAATCAGTAGTACTACGCTTCAGATATCTAATAGCACTGAATGTATGAGTAAATATAAGAGCGTTTGCATAAATATAAGAACGTTGGTGTGCTTCAACTCATTTAAACAGCTGTGTCATGCACAAACAAGCAAAAAAAACCCGGTCCTTTAGAAGCCCAATCCTAATTGTTCATGCCAGGTTTAAAAGAAATTGCTGGATGTCCAACATGCCAGTTCTTACAGTGAGGATCATAAGTATCTGAACACTCTGCGATTTTGCGAGTTCTCCCACTTAGAAATGATGGAGGGGTCTGAAATTCATGTTGTAGGTGCATTCCCACTGTGAGACAAAAAGTAACAAAAAATTCAGGAAATCACACTGTATGATTTGTTAAGAATTGATTTGTACTGCTGCACATAAGTATTTGAACACCTGAGAAAATCAGTGTTGATATTTGGTACAGAAGCCTTTGTTTGCAATTACAGAGGTCAAACGTTTTCCGTAGTTCTTGACCAGGTTTGCACTGCAACAGGGATTTTGGCCCATTCCTCCACACAGATCTCCTCTGGATCTGTCAGGTTCCGCGGTTGGCGCTGAGCAACACGGAGATTCAACTCCCTCCAAAGATTATCTATTGGATTTAGGTCTGGAGACTGGCTAGGCCTCTCCAGAACCTTGATATGATTCTTACGGAGCCACTCTCTGACTGAGGGAAGGCGGTTGTTGCACAAAATACCACAATACATATCCTCTCCTTAATACAGTGCAGTCGTCCCGTCCCCTTCGCAGAAATGCCCCCCAAAGCATGTTTCCATCCCCATGGTGTTCTTTGGATGCAAGCCCTCCTGCTTTTAGCCCCAAACACGGCAAGTGAAGCTTAGACCAAAAAGTTCTATTTTGGTCTCATCAGACCCCATGACTTTCTGCCATGCCTCTCCTGGATCATCCAGATGGTCCTTGGGGTCTGGACATGCGAGGCCTCAAGCAGAGGATCCTTCCGTGCAATGCGTGATTTGAAACCATCACGGCGTAGTGTTCTACCGACAGTGACCTTTGACAATGTGGTCCCAGCTCTCTTCATGTCATTGACCAACTCCTCCCATGTAGTTCTGGGCCGATTCCTCGCCTTTCTTATCATCACTGATTCCCCACGAGGTGAGATCTTGCATGGTGCCCCAGTACGAGGGAGACTGACAGCCGTCTTTAGCCTCTTCCATTTTCTGACAATTGCTCCAACAGTTGATCAGTTTTCACCAAGCTGCTTGGCAATTGTCCCGTAGCCCTTTCCAGCCTTGTGGAGGTCCACAATTCTGTCTCTGGTGTCTTTGGACAGCTCTTTGGTCTTGTCTATGGTAGTAGTTGTGGAGCAGAAGTGGACTTCTTAAAAGTCAGAGTAACAGGTCTTTGAGAGACAGAATTCTTGCTGATTGCCAGGTGTTTAAATACTTATGTACAGTTGTGCAATACAAATAAATTCTTTACAAATCATACAATGTGATTTCCTGATTTTTTTTACATTCTGTCTCCAAGTGGGAGAACTTGCAAAATCGCAGGTTGTTCAAATACTTATGTTCCTCACTGAATGTTTTTCAAACAGCTTGGGAAAGAGAAATATTCATAGCTTATAACAAAGAATGAGAGTTTAAATGACATGAACAGTAAATATGATGCCTTTATCCCAAATATTAGACATAATAAATAGTATACCAGATCTACCTGACCAAGCCTTATCACACAGTACTCTGAGGATCAGTCGGGCAGACCCTGGACACGCACTGACATTTGTAAAAGGTGGGTAAATTCTTCAAACTAGTGGAGAAATTACTGAGAATTTGGGAACTGAACAACTTTAAAGACCTCTCCTTTTGCAAGCTGACGGTGCTCCTGTCAGCCATCCTCGCTGGAATTGTCTGAATCATCCCAGTCCACCTCCTCCCAGGATGCTTTGGCTCTCTGCTCCCAGCTCAAGGCCAGGGCCAGGGTGCTTCGGGGTACCAGGGCCTTGCAGGCGGACAGACCGGACACACGGCCGTCCAGTGATGTGCCACTCTGCCAGTGGTCCTCCTCGGGGTCATAAATGTGTACGTATTTCATGCGGCTTCCTTTGTCGTGCGACCTTCCGCCCAGGATGTAGATCCGTCCATCCAAAACGGCCATGCCTGGCTCTCCGTGACCGGCCGGGAGGGGGCACACCACCGACCACACGTCCGCTGTTGGGTTATAGCACGCTACCTGTAAGCACACCAGCAGCATCACTTGCTTTTAAATGCTCTATATCAGGGGTCACCAACCATTTAGAAACTGAGAGCTACTTTACGGGTACTAAGCCATACGAAGGGCTACCAGTTTAAAATACTAGAACAGCGTTTACCTAAACTTATCTAAACTTCATGCATAATAAACATGTTTTAAATGCTTTAAATATCATTTTCTAATCTATAGAAATGCAAATGTGATTAAAGAAGAAAAGCAACAGGATATAATTAAATGATGGATGCTGTTCACTGGCGAGTTGTGCTATTTTTTTTAACAGGTCCGCAGGCTACTCGTCGTCTTTGGGGGCACCACGTTGGTGAACCCTGCTCCATATTATTCTTGTTCTTTCATTTTGCTCCTTTTCTTATTCACTTATAACAATATTTGTATGGATTCTTTGTTCATTTTTCAAGCTTCTGTACAATAACATTTTATACTTGCATTTCTGTAACTAATTTGAGATCGAATGAGAATGAACATAAAAAATCATGTATTTATTGTGTTCACTAAATCTCAAGGCAGAGAAGTTAGCTAAAAATGATTTAATTAAAAAAAAAAACTGCAGTGTGATTGCACTTCTGCAGCAAATTCCTAGTTAATGTTGTATTTCTGGTAGTTGCTACAGTGTTCCAGATGGTTGCTACTTCATTTATGGGAGGCTGATAGATAATTGACTTGTTCCGCACCTTCAGGACATCGCGCCTGTAGCCGCAGCCGTCGTTGCTGCCACCGATGACGTAAGCTCGGCCGTTCAGCGCTGCCATACCGTGCCAGGCTCGCTCCACAGGGCCGTCAGAGCACACACTCCACCGGTTATCCCGAGTGTCATAGCAGTAGGTTTCCTTTAAATAGGCCAATCCTCGGCGGCCACATGCGATGTAGATTTTTTCGTCCACCACTGCTCCAGCATGGGCGTACACCTAGAGGACCAGCTGTCTTAGTTAGCTCATATCTGAACATTCACTGTGAACACTAGGCAAACGTCAAGCAGCAGGTCATTAAAAACCCACACATCTGTCTAATCTACACAATTTTCCTCTTACCGAAAATGAAGTAAATCAACCAAGATGTGGTTTGATATGGGGTAAGGTGGGAAATTGACCATTGCTTTGATTAATAAATTCCTTACCTCTCGTTTGAGTGGAGCCACGTATTCCCAGGTGTTGGTTTGAGGGTCGTAGCGTTCGACACAGTCCAACTCGTTGCTGTAGTCGCGACCTCCAATAGCATAGACGAATCCGCCTGCCACACACACGCAATGATCGGCATGCTGTTGCCGCAAGGATTCAATATTACACCAGGCGTTGTGTCGAGGATCATACCTGTTAAAACGAGACGCGTACATGCGGTATAGCTCACAATACCAAATGTACCACCTTTTAAAAATGATGATGGATTACTAGATATTATTTTTACACGCATCCTTTACAATTGTTCAGTTGTCTTGTACACATTTGTTGCAGTTCTATCATAAGCATGACTGACATTTTTTTATTTGGAGTAATAGAGGCCAACAGTCGGCAAAGCAGCTGTTTACTGCATTCTATTAGAAGCCAACAGTTTTTCTACTCTCTAGCAACTACTTGGAAACACATTGAAATTTAGAAAGTTTTACATGTCAAGAGGTTCTAAAACACATCGAAATAATGGTCCAAAGTATCAAAAAGTGCAGGAACCCAGAGATTCAGTTGTCTCTGAAGACAAGTGCAACCTCAAGCTACTATGTATGTATGTATATCACCAACACCTCATTTGATGTGCTGTATATTACTAACAGTTCATTTCTTTCCCGTGTAAATCTGTTCTAGGCCCACTCACCTCCAGCAGCGAGCCTCGGCACGGAAGCCACTGCTGTTCTTGTCTCCCCCAACAAGGTACACAAAGTTATTCAGGACGGCGATGCCCATGTTGGACATGTGAGGAGCTCGTTCTGCCTTGAGGCTCCGCCACTCGCTCCAGGTCGGATGGAATGCCTGGACACGCTCCTCATTGTCAGACGGCAGGCCGGATGAAAACATGCCTCCAAATCCCAGAATGCACCACGTGCTGGAGCGAGGCTGAGTGAGGGGGCTCTGCATGACCGGCTGCCACAGCTCCTGACTGTGATAGCGGAGAGCCGCAGAGACCCAGTCGCGCAGCTGGCAGGGCTTCAGATGGCTGTGGAGACGCTGCAGGACGGCCTTCTCCATCAGACAGAAACGAACTGCCTCCAACATCAGCAGGGGCCCCTAACCAGACCAATACAAGTCAAGTCGTTTTTTATGGTCATTTCTACCATATACACACAATACATAGTACAGAACACAACACAAGACCCACAAGTGCAGACAGGACAAAGAGCTAGAAAAAAAGAACACAAGAGCAACAATACAACTAGACAAGACAAGACAAGACAATGTTCAGTGCAACTGACAACGGTTACACTGAGGATAAACAGAGTACGTTGACGGTAGGGCTGGGCGATACGGCCTAAAAATAAAATCTCAGGTTTTTTTCACAATAAATCCGATTTTTGATTTTTGAATCCTGGCTTTTCCACAGTACAGGGCTTTTTTAGGAGCCACTGCTTAAGCTGTCGCACACAGGAATAGATTGATGTGTCTGATGGCATAAAATCGAACTAATTCCATATTACAGATGTAATAAGACCTCGCCCAGCACTAATTGACGGTACTGTATCAGTACTGTTTTCTAGCAGCCGAGATGTGCAAAGATGCAAGACAGACATCTATAAGGGTGCAACACACAAAAAAACCCCACAGCCAGGACATGGAGTACAGCGAACTACAGATCATTTTCCAGTTAGACTGAGATGAAGTGGTTGAGAGCAAATAAACTTTTAAAAGGACAGTAATCAAAAAACGGTGTTAATGTGTGATAAAATAATTGTCCCTGTCAAGAAAATAATGCATTAACATGATAACATGTTAACTTGTCCAGTCCTACAAAAAAGGCAAGATGATCCATTTTAAAACACACATTTTGATGTGTGCTCTTTAATGAATTTCTACTAAAGCAAGCTCCACTCAAACATTTAAAGATTAAATATGGAAATCACACTATGTTTGATACAACAAATGTGCAGATTGTTAACAAAACTGATGCAACTCAACTGCTTAAGAAAAAATGAAACTTTTCATTAGGATGAAGTTTAGGTTTTGGGTTAAGTTTAAGGTAGAGTAAGGGTGTGTCCGAAATCGCACAGTAGCGTCAGTGCACTGAGATTTAGTGCGTAGTGCGCACTGCTGTGGGTCAGCGCTGTCCTAAACGGAACACTAACGTTTTGCAGAAGTGACAGACTAACATGTGCTCGCGATTCCCCACTTACCGCAGTGTACATCAGTAAACGTTACTTACATATATCCGAACCAACTGCATTCGCTTGGGCTTGTATTTCACTGTTTGCCGCTATTATCCAATTCGAAAACACGTTGAAAGTCCCGCCCCCTGCACTACGTGGTCAAAATGGCACCGTTTAGTGCAGTGTGTCCATCGTTCTGCACTGCGTTTTCTGGCTGATTTTAGTGCTCCATCCGGGTTCTTTCAACGCACTGAATTTTAGCTTGGCTTTCAGTGTGAGCGCACTACGCACTAAAAGTGGGCAAGTGCGCGATTTCGGACACACTAAGTGTTAGGTTTGGAATTTGAGACAAGCTAAGTTAGCTGAATGTTTTCAAAATCTGAAAGTTCATTTTAGTGTGGAGTTGCTTTGAGTCAAATACTGTCTACATGTGGTCAATTCATTCCTGATGTACCTCTAAAAAATGGTCTGCCTTAGATCCTCCAGTCCGAAGGCACAGCTGATCCATGTCCACCTCCTCGGGGCTATAGTAGTAGTACAGGGCGGCCTCGAACACCTCGTACTCCGAGCTCACCTGCAGCTCATCGCTGGACAGCACTCGCAGGACCTTCTCTGCGGGCAGCTGACGGTAAACAGAGGTGCGAGAGAAGGTCTGGATGTTTTTCAGAAGGTAGGAGAGCACCTTCTCCCCCAGCTGCTTGAGCCCGTAGATGTCGGCAAGCTTCTCCACCTCCAGGATGTTGTCATCGTCCAGCCAAGAGAAAAGGAACTCACAGCAGAACTCTATTACGTCCTTGACCTCAATCCCAAAAAAAGATTGAGAAAAAAAAGATCAGGGATAACATTATATTAGAACATGACTATGCCATGCTATTTTACATAAATGAAAACCTGTCATTTTACTTTCCATTTACATTTCTAGCTTTTATCCAAAGCGACTTCCATCCCCTAACTACAGGGGGCAGTCTCCCTGGACCAACTTGGGGTTAAGGGTCTTGCTCAGGAACCCAGTGGTGGTGCTGAAGGATTGGACCCCTTGACCTCTTGGTCCAGAGGCAAGCATCCTTCCCACCAGGCCACCATCACCCTAGACTCTAAACTTCTTAAATCCTGAAGCCCAGAGAAGGTCCACCTTACTAGGCGTCTTACCTGCAGGAGTGTCGCAGCACACAGCAGCTCCTGCACTGTGTCCAGATCCACCTCCAACTCAGACGTATAGATGAAGTCCAGAAGCTTTGTCATTGCTGTATGTGTGACTCCATAAATAGTGATCTCATTCTGCTGCATCTCTCGCAACCCCCCAGCAAACATCCCTCTACAAGAGCAGGAAAAGGACTATTTCCGTATTAGATCCTTTGAAATGCAGTTCATGGGGCTTTATCATGCCTTTGATAGTCATGATAGATAAAAAAACACTACACCAGTGCTCTGTGAAAATAACAGCACTTTGAATAACCACTCGAACGTCTGGAATCACTTGGCATATTAACTATTTTGGATATTCAATAATAATATACAACTTACACTACAGAGCAATTATTATTTTTACAATAAGTGTTATGAACAGAGTCATAACAAATGTTAATATGTATAGCACTATAAATGAAACAGATCCTTTATAGATTTATAGTTTGATATTTGCCTTGAAAGTCATGCTTAAGACATTCTGCACATTCATCTTATTGTTAACCTTTCTCAGTGTTATAGATCTCTCTAAATCTATTTATAATCATCAATCATTTTCTAGGTTTCCAGAAGTTTACTAAAACTACAGGCATCACATTAAAACGATGTTACATGCTGATCCACAAAGATGACTTTTATTCTGATTGAAACAGTGACGCCATGCTTTCAAATATGAAAGGCCTTTTACCCTTGAGTGAGTTGAGAATGCACTCTCACTGTGCTCAAACAAGCTGATAACGGCTGACCTGAAGTAGCCACAGGAAGCGGCCAGTAGGATGCGATGAGCCTGAATGGGTCTTCCCTCCACCAGCAGAACTACATCAAACAGATCCCCTCCTTCACGCAAAGCAAGGAGGCCATCCAGGAGCTCTCGGGAGTGGCTGCTGCTGCAGAACCTCTGCCTCGTACACGGCTGCCCAGACCTCCCACCTCGTCCCAACCTGACCGGGCCCGAGTCCACATCATTCGCCATCTCAGGGATACGTGACTGAACCCTCACTTTCACATCACTCAAATTCCTGAGATGTGTGAAGCCTTATATAACTGGGGAAAGTAAAGAAAGACAGTGATAAAAATGAACTTTATTAATCCAGAGAGAAATCCCTTATTAGCTTGCTTAGTGTACCAGAAGAATGAAAGATGAGACGAAATATATGATGTAAAGGTTCTAGGTTTGTCCATTTTTGCAAGAACTGATTCTATTTTCTGGTGCATTGCATTACATTATAGCTTAGAGGGACCAATTTGCTCTGCATTAAACTGCATAGGTGCACTTCCATTAAAACTGGCAACCCTATTCAATATTATAAGATGGGATGAGATCATTTTTATAAGACGGGATAAGAACTTTCTTCCATCATTAGCATGCTCAGTGCAACATAAGAAAAAAAAAGACAATAGACAATGAAAAAGTAGACAAAAGTGCAACACATTTACAGTGACTTAGTATGATTATGATGAAAATATGATGTGAAGGTTCTAGGTTGGTCCATTTTTGCAAGAGTTTTTTTGGTGCATTGCATTACATTACAGCTTAGAGGGACCAGTTTGCTTTAGATTACACATAAGAAATGATTAAAATAAATGATTGCCCCTATCTTTCATTTAAAGTGGCATACCCAAACAATATTATACATCCATTTACCTTGTATACTAAAAGTGCAGTTTTTAAAACTGCTTTTTAAAAGCAGTTTATATACATACATGTATTTACTTATTTATATAAGAATATACATTTATACAGAAACTTCTTCTGTATTGGCCCTGAAAGATAAACTACCTTCCTTTTAGCCCTAAACTAAAAATAAACACACTGCACTGGTCCATGTGACCCAGCTTTAACCCAAGACTTTATTTCTGACATGTTTAATTTGTTTACGACCCAAACCACACAGTAAAGCTCAGAAAACTGCTCGTTTGGTTGTTTACCACATGTTGAGTGCAAACACACCTTGGCATCAAGGGGGCTAACAGGCTAATGCTAACGCAATGTCTCTGCACTGTTGGTGTTACAGCGAGGTTCATGTTATAACAACATCAATAAGTGGTAGAATGCTGATTATAAAACTAAGATTTACGCGAAAACAACATACTAACCTCAGGTCTGCAGCACAGGGCGTTTAGAGTCGCTGTCAGACGCTGATTGTTGACATTTCGTTTTCGACCTCAGTTCGACTCCTGAACCACTCGATACTTTTGAATCGGTTCTTTTACATTAAACAGAGCGAACCGATTCATGAGCTGCACCCAGAAGAACTCTTAGCCCGTGGTTCTCATCTGGAGGTTCCCCTTCTACAAACACATTTGATCCAACTAATAATGAAATCAACAAAATAAAATGTCACAGACGTTTTTTTATAGTTGTAACTTCACTGCTCACAAAAATTAAAGGAACACTTTAAAGAAACACATTAGATACATGAGATCTCAATATGAAGTTGGATATCTATACAAATAACGACAGGGCAATGTCTTAGGAACAAAAAGTCTTCTAATGGAAATAAAAGTTTTCAGCTCACAGAGGGCTCAATTGTGTAGACACCCTAAAATCAGAGTGAAAT
>JBBJLR010000018.1:1906816-1917363 GCA_037577145.1 Brachypetersius gabonensis | reverse complement strand
TTGTGTTTTATAGTTTTTATTCTATTGTTTTGCTACTCCTACTTTTGTACTGTAAACAATGCAAAGGGACCACTATTATTCCACTAATAGCTGAATCATAAGTAGGCCTATTTGTTTGAATGGATGTCATCCACATGTTTCCTTAACATTAGTTAACCTGTGCCAAACCCCTGTAGCGCCCTACATCTCACTGGAGGATGTGTGTTGTGGAACCTGCAATAAGAGTTTATGGTTCCAGTTTCTGACAGATAATCTGCCCCATAGACTGCATTTGTGATCTGGCTAAACTGTGTGTGTTTCTTTGATGTGTGTTTCTTTGATGATTTAGATCCTTTCTGGATCTAAATGTTTGGGCAAGGAACGAAGCTGGATTTATCGGAGCGGTTTTATTAGATTCTACTTGTGCTCTTTTTGAATTTGGCTGAGAGTTTGTGGAGAACGCTGAGTGTGAGACTGCCAGAAATTCATGGACGTACTCTTTTCTGGTCTCATAATCATTTTAGGCTGTGCATTATGAAGCAATGCTCTAAAATCCATTCCAGCAATAATCAAATCAGGCTTGAAGGTCAGTTCTGTATTCTGTCATTTGTTGTTGCCTTTTTTTTCCGAGCACAGCTCTAACAGATAGTAATGGATTGATGTAATAAAATACCACCGTTCCCATGAAGAATATAAAATGTAACATCTTTGAAATGTTTGATGTGAACTTACATGCATATTTTAAGGCTCCATTTCCCAGAACCAGATTAGGCCTAAACCTGGACTAAATGGGATTTTAAAGTCCCCGTATGCAATTTTTTTCTCTTTTTCCCTGTCGGATATCTCATTTGTGTGGTTTTATGTACCAAAGTCAGTCTTTTTTACTTTTACATGACAATTTTTCAACCTTCAATATTTTCCAGCATTCAGTTGTTTTATCCCGTACAATTAATCAGACTTTTTGGTCCCTTCCATCTATGAAAATAGCTCCTGTTCCAAATGTCCTCGTTCAAAAAGTAACACTCTTATAACTTCCAGCTTGACTTATAAGTGTGTGGGTGAGGGTGAGTGTGTGGGACTAACCGATGTTGGCTACATACATGTATATGTAAATGTGCTTTTTTTTTTATAATATCAAGTCAAGTTTATTTATGTAGCACGTATCGCACAAAGGTAATTTAATTTGCATTACAGGAATAGAATCAAAATATTCGCAAATCAGGGCAAACACAACTAATAGGAAGAAGAAAAAAAGAAATGCATAGGAAATCAATAAAAGAAAATGAAAGAAGATTTAAAAAGTGCAGTGTAAGACCTGTGGATTGAACTATTGGATGTTTTTGCAGATAAATTCTAATGTACGGTCTGAATGGACTGTGCAGTAAGTGACATGCTTTGAAACTTCAACCTCAAACATTGAAAACAAGGGAAATCTGGCTCTTTAATGACGAAACCCCATTTATTTTGCAGTTTAGAATGGGGCCTTAAGAGAAAAGAAATCAGTCCTTAAGAGTGTGTCCAACAATGGAAGGCTTTAGCTGTGTAATGAAAGCCTTGTAAGGTTAATCGCGGGCCTGTACCAGACACAAAGTGCACGCCGTTTGTCCACGGGCGGCCTTATCTAGTTTATTCTGCAAGAAGATAATACACAGCCCACGTTCCCCAAACATGGAGACACAGACAATGGGGAAACTTGCCCACATCTGGTGGCCAAACTGTCAACAGTGGACACCGAGACAGGTGATTATCTGCTGTGTGTTTGCAGAGTGCGTGAGCAGTTGCAGACATGCAGTGACATTTTGGAAAAACAGCACTTTTTTCTGCCCGAAGATAAGATTGTGCTCGCCATGTGAGGCTCACTCAGCTGTAAACAGGATATTGTCACTCACTGCCTGATTGTTTAAAGTCTTTCATTAACGCTTCCCAGCATGTGCTGTTTTACTTATTTAGGAAAAAACCTACATAAGTGCAAACACACTTGTTTGAGATTTAATTAGGTTATTAGCCATGGCTTATCTTAGCTGCGTTATTAGGTCAAACGCACCTACAGCTACAGATGCGGGCGTGAAGGGAATGTCCTCGCTTATGGGGAAATTACACAGTTTGACAGGCATAAAATAGTATTTTTGCGCCAACAAGGTGATTCAAGGCGAAATATAAAGAAATGGCTTTAGACTTTTGGTACTGTATACGTAGTAAATGACAGTAACTCCTCCGCAGATCAGCATTCGCGGATTCAGTCTAACGTTGATGTCCAGCGGTGGTGGTAATACACTGAAAAGTTGTCAACCGCCATAAAACGAAGAGGAAGCTGCTGCAGCATGTAGCATGACCGCTGTGTCTTGTCCTCGTATTTTAGTGTTTTAAACTCCGCCCCCCCCCAAATTTCAACTGCAGTTTATTTAGTATTAGCAAGCTGTGCCCTGTCTAAACATGTAGGTAGAGAGAATTATTTCAGCTTTTCTTTTGCGTACGAGAGTTTGTTTTCGCTCGCCGCATGCTTCTAATGCTAATTAGATTATTTATTTACCATAACATTTTCTTTAAGGGTAATGCATTTACCTGAGTTTAACATGAACTTAAAGTGTTATGGGAGCAGATTTGGGGGCATATTTAGGGTTTACACTATAAAAATAAGCATTTTAGGCTTTTTTTAAGCAAACTTTTTTTCACTAAACGCGGGAGCCCTTGGAACGTAAAAGCGGGGGATTACTGCAGTGGGGACAAAGGATCCAAATACTCCCAACCATTATCTACACCAGGGTCGCATGCGTTGCTGCTCATAGGACCAAACGTAGACAACCTGGACAGGTCAGAGCGAATCCACACTACATAAAACAGCTTTATGATACATTCACAAAGTAAATGTACCTGAAATATTACTGCATAGATTACTGTTGTTCTCATTCTCATTTATTTTTAAATTCTGTAAACTACATAATCATTGACTCGGGGTAGCTGGGGGCCTAGTGGTTAGGTAGTTGCCCCTGAAGGTTGTGGGATTGAATTCCAGGACTAATAGCGGCACCACTGAGGTTCCCTTGAGTGAGGTACTGTCCCCACACAATGCTCCCTGCGCGCTTCTAATGGTTAATGTGTTAAATACAGAAAAAGAATTTCACGCTTTGGTGTGTTCACGTTTGACAAATGGTCGCTTTACGCTTTACATGGATCAGCCTGTCAGTTGGTTACAATGTGACGTACTATGTAGGCCAATGAGCATGCCTGAGATTTGACAAGATAACCTCACTAAAACTGTGGCCTGACTGTAAACTTCAGATTTATGAGGCGTTTCAAATAATATATCACTGCTGCGCACAAAGTACACTGGTTAAGTAAGCACAGATGAATCATCTTCACTTCTTTGACACCAAATTACAAAAAAAAAAGACGTCCATTTCTGAGTGGATGTCAAGGGTGAATGTGTTTTCCTCTTCTGCCATCTAGTGGAGGCTAAAACAAGAAGCATCACAGTTCTTTTGAAATACTTTATCAAATCAAAAGAGGAAGTCAGGCATCAGTACAAACATATTTGAAAGTCCTTCTCTTGGTTGTTACTCAAGTGTCCAGTTTAAGCCTATATGTGTCTATTCATTAAACTATTACTGTTAAATTCTTGATCCTGAGAAACAGGGGGTGCTTAATAAAAATAAGTATTAAATGAGTTAATAGTGTTGCTTATTAGTGAATGGTCCCTGCAATATAACATTGACATAACTGCCATAAACATGTCCTGGTAGATGTCATAAGCTGGCATGAGCTGTCATGACGGATTATAGATTATATTTATCAATTTGAGGACGCAATTAACAATAACTGACATGACAGATGTTACAATGTTGCCCATATATGTATATATATGCATGCACTATGAGTATGTTGGATGCATAGTATACATCAATATTACGTACTGTGAATCTATAGTACTGTTGAAAAGTGGAACCCTTCTTATTTGACATTTTGCTTTCAAAGAGCCAGACATTCCTGTACAGTTCCATTGAATCGCGTCTATTGGCTTATTGGAGCAGCAGCAGCTCTGTAAGAGACATAGGGGTGTGGTATAGGCATGTGTACACACATATTTTTACATATTGTTGTCGAGAGACACCTTGATCGGAGTCAAATTCCTATGTGTGCGCTCACATACTTGCCGATTCTGATTCTGATTCTGATTCTGATTCGGCGACTGGTGCTATACGATGGGCTCTGGGTCCAAACTCTACTGGACCCTTGCTGTATCTGCTGGCTGCAGTGTGGATGTGTGCCGGCAGGTTACAAGACAAAACACCTGAACATACTGCAGCAGCGTCGGATCAGGAAGCGTCTTGTGCGAAACTGGGCACTGCATCGATTGACGCACGCAGCCTTTATAGGTATAGCCAGTTAGCTGCCATCCCACCATAGTGTTAAATTATTATTCATTTTCAAAAGCCACAGGGAGCCGCAACATAAGGATGAAAGAGCCACATGCGGCTCCCGAGCCACGGGTTGCCGACCCCTGATTTAAAGTATCCAGTAAATACATGTTACTGTATCACTGAAGTGTGCTTAATCTGGAATGAGAAGCCTATGCACATAACATGTGGTATACATGAAGATGTATTGTGCTGTAGGCTTTTCATGTATGTGGTAAAACTGTGTAGTACGCTTTAATCGAAGTAAAATAAAAATTAAAAACAACAAAAGATTTAAATTACTAATCAACACTCCAATCAAACTGTTGTTCTGAAAGCATACAAAAAAATCAGAGGTATCAACTAGCCCTTCATTAACAGCTATTAACAGCAACTTTCCTCTCTGTAGATATTGAGAGATGGTTACTACTGACCTATATTTCCAACTGGTTCTTCTTGTAAAACTGTTTGGGCATTTCCTTTAGTTTCGTGATCCTGGGGCTAATGGTGGCGCAGAAGAACATTTCTAAATTAAAGTTAAGTAGTAGTCGCACTTCAGTTCAGAGGCGGTTAAATATATTCATGTCAGCCTTTGACTGACAAGAAAAGTACTGATTTTTTTTTTACTTGCTAAAATTATTGCTCTCATACTTTCTACTGTTTTCCAAAAGACATATTGACAGACCACTTCAAGTGGCATGTTTTTGAAGACCCTGGGATAGCCCACCACCCAAATGAGGGTTAAACGGTTACAGAAAATGAATGAATAAACGAATGAATTAATGTTTTTGAAGCCTTTTATAGAGGACATCACTACTATTACAACTCTCTTATTGTGTATAAATGCAAATATTTAAAAAACATGTTTCTTAACACAAATACATAAAGACGTTTCAGTTAATTTGAGAAAAGACTAAACCCCCTGAAAAAATTTTTTTTAGTACATTCAGCATCTCATAGCATATGAAGTTCATTTGGATCTGTTTTTCGTTTTTGGGCTCATTTTGTTCTAAAAAATAACAAAGGTTAAAGCAGAACTTGTGATATTGACAACAAAATGAACTAAATCAAACCATTGAAAAGGAATTAGAAAATATAATGGACTGAAATGCAAGTGAGTATAAGTGATATTCCTTTTCTAACACCCATGCTGGACTAAACACCATACTGGTATAAACACTAATACCAGGCCTACCATTTAGTATCCATATTTCCCAACAGTACACAAACTAAACCTAGCAACCTACCGTTTTACTGAGTGACCCTTTGACCCTCTGCCTACCAAGGGCTTCTAATTTGTGACATTTCTGTGTTAAGGCCTATCAGCCTGACCCACTGGTCCAGAAAGCCAGCAATAAGCAATAAAGTAATTATTTGCTTTGAAAAATTCCTCATGAGTGAAGCTACACCGCAATCATGTCTCACTGGTTGTATTCTAAAATACACTATATGAACAAAGTATAGGGACGCCTGACCATTACACCATCAGGGACTTTAATGACATTTAAGTACATAGGCTTTAACATGGAGTTGCTCCTCTTTTGCAATTATAACAGCTTCCACTCTTCTTGGAAGACCTTCCACAAGATTCTGTGGGGCATTTATTCTATAGAGCATTTAGGAGGTATGACACTGATACCGCCTATCGCTCGCGATCTCCGTCCCAGTTCATCCCAAAAGTGTTGGCTGGGGTTGGGATCAGAGTTCTGTGGGGGCCAGTCAAGTTTTTTCACACCAAACTCATCCAGCCAAGTTTATATGGAGCTTGCTTTGTGCGCTGGGACACAGTCATGCTGGAATAGAAAAGACTCTTGCCCAAATTGTGTCCACAGAGTTGAAAGTGTGGCGTTGTCCAAAATGTCTTGGTCTGCTAAAGCATAAAGATTGCCCTTCACTGGAAGCAAAGGGAACACCTAAGTTCAGAGGTGTGTCCCAATACATTTGTGCATATTGAGTGTACTCCTGGGGCACTTAAAGTGTCCATGGAGGCCCTTGTGTGTTTGTGCTACAGACCCTCAGATCCTGAGGGGTGTATTAGTAAGACCCACCGGTCCAACCCACTGGTCCAGACAGCCCACACTGAGGTAATTATTTCCCTTTGCAAATTCCTCATGAGTGAAGGCACACCGCAATTGTGTTTGATTGGCTGATTCCTCAGCCCGGTTGTGCAATTCTGGGCTGTGATTGGTGTACTCCTTAGGCTGGTAACAGCAGGCTCCGTTCTGATTGGACGACTGCATTGCAGTCTGAACTGTAGCTGGCCTAAGTTGTAGGGAGTGTGGAATGAGAGAAACACAGGGCTCAGAAAAATCTCATTCTCTTTTTTGTTTTATAGACGCAATACTGTACATATTTATAGCTTCAACAAAGAATGCGAAGGGTTACGCTTTTTGTCAACGGCTCCACCAAGAATGGCAAGGTGAGAAGGTGTAAATTGAGTTTTTTTGCTGGCTTGTTTCTATTGGTTAGCATGATGTGGTTCTATTCCTGTGACACTATTCCTGTGTGTAAAAATGTGTTTCGAGGCTTTTAATGGTGTGAATTGTGTGTATTTAATGTGTATCTGGTCCCAATATAGATCTCTGACGTTATCTACGATGACACCATTCAAAGATAAGGCCCTTAGCATGTAAGCTAACAAGATTAACTTCACGTAGAACTTCCAAACTGACCTTCATAAACAGTAAACCCCTACATTTTTTTCTGGTTATATGGACCTTACTGACCCCATGAATGTTAACGGGACCCAGCTTCTTATTCGAAATTTCCCTTCCACCTTAAAAGCCGCTGTATTGTAACTGATGAATCATTTAAGGTGGAATTCTGACTTCAGCTTAGTCCTGTGTCGATACTACTCCTACTGGTACTACTGGTATTGACAAAAGTTTTGGGACACGTTTGTTTTTCAGGGTTTGGGCTAGACCCCTTCCGGTGAAGGGCTTACTTATAATGCTTCTGGTGGGCCTTTGTAATACATAAATGTAAGCAGTATTCTAGTAAGTGCTAGCTAGCTTGGTATATCTATAACCTGTTATAATTCATCACGATTCAGTTCAACTTCTGTTCTGTCTGGGGCAGCTGGTGGCCTAGTGGTTAGGAGTTTAGGCCCCTGTGATCAGAAGGTTGTGCGTTCAAATCTCAGGACTGCCAGGGGCATCACTTAGGTACCCTTGAGGAAGGTACTGTCCCTGTACACTGCTGCTTCACTTGTGGAATTGGTTAAATGCAGAAAAAAGAATTTTGTCCTGGTCACATGTGCTGTGTTGTGTTCACGTATGACAAAAGGACACTTTACACTTGGTCACATAGCCATGTTGATGCCTTGTCTCTTCCCTGCAGGTTGTAGCAGTATACGGCACTCTGTCGGATCTCTTATCCGTCGCCAGCAATAAACTAGGAGTTAGGGCTAGTAATCTATACAACGGCAAGGGAGGCCTCATTGATGACATAGCGCTCATTAGGTAAGGTTAAATTTCGATGCAGGTTCCTGGTCATAATCTCAACTGAGGTTTTGGAGAATGGCGTTCTAATCTCACTTGCACTGTCACAAGTTCATCTTCTGTATGTGTTGTTGGTGTAGTGGTACTATTGTATTGTTGTACAAATGAAGAATCTTCATTGACCAATTACTTTTGTCCATTTACAGAGATGATGATGTGTTATACGTATCGGAAGGAGACACCTTTGTTGGTAAGTTGGCAGTTTCCTTATATATCCAGAAACCGCAATATTTGAAACATGGCAAGGCTCTTTTGAGGCCCTTTATGGAACAGAGAATTTGTGTTTTTCAGATCCTCAGAGTGAGGGGAAGGCAGCTGATGACCGTTCAGGCTCTCACACTGATTGGCTGACGTTGAATATCGGTGGACGGCTCTTCACGACCACACGGTACACAGGATTCTTCCTGATGTAGAATGAAGATTTATGAATATGTAATAGTAAGATTAATTCATGTGTACAACTAAGGTTCAGTCTAATAAGGTTGGGCTAATATAGACTGAAGAAAGAGGAGGACAAAAGATTGTATATGCTCAAACTACTTACTCACGCTATTTCAAGCTCAATCACTTTCTTTTAGATGATCACCTTAAAGGAAGTGCTTCAGTAAAATCAGGTCATATCGAAGCTTAGTCATTTGTACTCATAAATATCGGTATTATGATTGACCACACCCAAAATTCCTAACAAAATGACTGGTTAGCCATTTATTACACCAAAACATACCATCACCACAGTTTTCTTTAAAGCAACGTGCATCATACTATCATTTTAGCTTGCCAGCAGATCCAGGACTTTTACCTTAAGTCAACTTTTAGCTTATTGCTTTGTTAAAACTCGCATTACACATATTTATACACCATAACGTTTTGTCAAGTTTTTGTATTCAAACAGGGAGTGTGTGACCTAATACTTGAAATAAAATGTGGTGTTTGGTAGTGCTATGAGGTTTTTTTTTTTTGGTTTTTTTTTATACAATCAATACTAAATAAAGTTTAAATGTGCTAAATTTGCTCTGTTTCAGGTAATTTGGTTTGTGATATATGATGATCTGGTTCCATATTTTTTGCCAGTATTCTTTTTGTTCCCTCTCTTGGTGACTGGCAGATTGTATGAATATTACAGCTGTTTTACTAAAATCAATTTTTTTGTTCCCATTAGGAGTACCCTTGTCAGTAAGGAGCCTGAAAGCATGTTGGCCCACATGTTTAGAGACAAAGGTAAGGCCATAATTTTTCTTATGGTGTACATGTCCACTATATTAGCATTTCTTATTTTGTTCTCTTGCATGAATATGAAATGATTCAGCAACCATGACGCCAGTGTGATGATACAACTTCATGCATATGCTGTTCTATCCCTCCTCTGCACTTTTGTAGATGTGTGGGGCAACAAGCAAGATGATCGAGGAGCCTACCTCATCGACCGCAGTCCAGAGTACTTTGAGCCTATTCTGAACTACCTTCGACATGGTCAGCTTATCGTCAATGAAGGAATCAACTTACTGGGTGAAGACTAGTTTTGTCACAGTTAACAACTTTCTCTCTTAGATTAGATTCCCAAGTTGTGGTTATTTCTTGCACATTTACATTCAAATCAATGAAATATGAGTAAACGAGCAGATTCTTTTCTAAAGGAAACAGCAGTCACACTACATAAATATATGGGAAGTAAAGCATTGAGGGTGAAACTCAGTGCTGTCAGTGTGTTTCCTCATTAAGTTGACACTCTATATTTGTGATGTCTGTGAAATATGGTGGTTTTCTCGTTTGAAAAGTGAGTTTTTCCACATGTCTGTGGTCACATATAAAAAAGTGAAGCAAAAAGGGCTCCTCCTCTGTCCAAAACCTAGCCCTGATTAGTTGGGGTCTAAAACCTTAAACTTTGCCTGCCCTGGAATAGGTTTTATGCAATAAGTTTACACGGAAAGAAAAAAAGCTCTAAATTTATGGTTAGATTGAACTTTACTAAGGAAACCTGTCCAGGCTAGAAATCGTACGTTGTCAGAAAGGCCTCTTGGTTTTTTATTTAGTTGCTAGAGGGTTTCTGCTGTGTGTGTCCTAGTAGGTCAATTGCTAAGCCTGTTTGATGAGATTCTAGATTCAAGATTCTTTTTTGTCACTTACATGGTTATACACGTACAACACACAGTGAAATATACCCTGAACTGCTCCTTTTATGACTGTGCAAACATAGAGTAAGTACAAAATAAAATAAAAAGTTAAACAACTTCTAACACAAGTTAAAGATGAAAGCTAAATTAGAGTATTTTAAAGTTATAAGTGTTGCAACAATCTGGCAGATTTACATATATATGATGTGCAAGTGGGATGTTAATATGCATTGTGCCAAATGAGCACAGCAATGTAAACAGCGTAAGGACCAGCAAATCAGCATGTACAGTATAGGAGCATGTAATGTTGTAATAGAAAATAATGCAGGCAGATATGAAAAATGTGACCTTAAAAAAATTATTTGACACCCTGTATCAGTCCCTTAGGACAGTGGTTCCCAATCTGGGGGCGCTAGAGATCACTGTGGGGGCGCAGAATTTTGTCTGCACTGACGTTACCGAAATTATATTCATAAAAACATTAAATTCATTGTGTGTGTGTGTGTGTGTGTGTGTGTGTGTGTGTGTGTGTGTGTGTGTGTGTGTGTGTGTGTGTGTGTGTG
>JBBJLR010000018.1:1886648-1896648 GCA_037577145.1 Brachypetersius gabonensis | reverse complement strand
GCTGTGACTCAAACTGTAGCTTGAGGAGGGCAAGAAGTGTTTCTACTGATGAAGGTATGTACCATGTTCATTGTCTTATGACCCAGCAGTAGTCGAGCCTTATGTTCAGGTATTGACGCCAGTGGTATGCAAGCCCGAATGGATATCAGGGGTATGCACAATGCGCACTAGTTAGTTTTCACAGCACAAATGCGTACCTGTTTTGTGACTCCATATGCTGTGCACAAGCCTCCCCACCTGTGTGCTAACCCTCTGCCCACTGCTACCACCACCCTAGCCTCACTAGAGTACTGGAGCAAAATATTGTCAACCCCTGTGTTTGTGTTTTCTAGGTCAATTAGCAACTCTAATCTCTCTGGGCCCGATCTTAGTCAAGGAAGACTTGCTGAATTGAGTGGGGCAGTAGTCATCAGTTTCTGAAATCCTCTGTTGTGCTGCTCTTAACTGTAGGCCTACCTAAAACTCCTGATTGGAAGGCTTTTGTGGTGGCTGCCGTGCAGCAAAAGATGCCTAACCGCACCATTAAAGTTGTTAAACCTTAACCTTGTGTGTTGTATTGCCTTTTTTTCAGGTTGAAGACCATGATTGCTATATAATGTTTACTTTTATAGCATTATGCTTTTCTTTACACCCTCTTTCTGCATGCTACTCCACACTATTTTGGATTCGCCACCACCACACACATTACAACAGCTGGACTGGTAAAAGAAAATGAGGGACTATTAAAAAGACAAAAACAGCCTTCTGCTCTTACTTCCCTTCACACCATTGAGAAACTATTATTACCCTTCAGTTTTACCCACAGTAAGAATCACCACTGACCACAAACATTGCTTACCTCATTTATACATGTCTGCTTTACCGGATACATCAACACAAAACACTGACATCTCTCAGACCTGATTAGAAATGGTACTTTAGATTATAGTGAGTGTTCTAAATTTGCATGTGGCTCCAAAGTCCAGACTTTCTTATTCGCACCAGTGTAAGTGCAGCACATGTAATTATTTGCTACTGTCTGTCCTGTCAGTTGCTGACCTGAGAAATGGAAGTGTTAATTTTAGTTTGTACCACACCTATGCAAACAACTGGGTAATACAACCTAAAATGTTTGTTCCCATTATTTGGGTAAAAACTTCATTCCATTAGAGATGACTGGAAGCCAGTGCACAAGCTCGACCAAATGTTACATCAGGCGACAGGCAGAGATGGGGATTCTAGTCTGAAACTCTGACTCGAGTCGCACTTAAGTCGCACAAACAAAGACTTGTGACTTGCCCTGAATCACTTGAGACTTGCCTCAGACTCTGGTGCTGTGAAGCATAACTCGTAAACCATGTTCATTACGTGGAATTATTTATATCCCACATTCTTTCCAACGCCCTGAAAACCGCTCACCTCGCTCCGGTGTCCCGTTACTTTTGTCCGAGGTGAAAAGTTTTCAGCTTATAGCGGTTTTTGAGGGGTTTTTGGAAAGGGGTCATGGAGATATATTTTTCATATTTGGATTTAAAGTCATCTAAGGCAAATCCTCCATGTTGGTGAGGGCAGATCACAGCATGCACCCCCGCCCCCGACTAAGCAACAGCCAATTGTAATCATGGGGTGTAGCCAATTAGCATATCTTCTAAACATTCAGAGCTCAACATTTACAGCTCAAAAATCCCACATTTATAGTCGCTGTCTGTAAATGTTACCACTGAGACTGGACTTGGTATAAATGACTTGTGAACATCTCTGGTAACACGTAATAGAACTGACTGTTACTGAAGTGGAGAGCTGGTGGCCCAGTGCTGTTTTCCCTGCAATCAGAAGGTGGTTTAAATCCCAATACTGCTAGTGTCACTACTGGGGTACCTTTGAGGTTACAGAGAAGTTCACGCTAAGGGCCTGTCCTGTTCACACATGTCTAAGAGGCCACTTTATTTTATTTTAAGGTGCTCTTTCCACTGCAAAAACCATATCTTGTCAAGAGAAAGCATCTTCAATGTAGTCAAAACAGTAATCACCCAGTTTTACACGGATCTGGAGTCGCAGATTCAGTCACACAATATCACCACAATAAAGCGAAAACCACTGAGAGAACCAAACTTTACCGCTACCAGCCCAGCGCTGAAAAGTTGTCAACCACCATAAAAAGAACAAGCCCCCCCCCAAAAGTTCAAGTTCTCAGTTTATTTAAAAGCTGTGTCCTGTCTAATTTCAATGTTTCTTTAGTGTACGAGTCGTGGCTTTAGTGATTAGCATTTGCAGCGTGCACATTTCTCTCTCTCCCACTCACTCACTCTCTCTCACACACGCAAATAAACTGATATTTCCTACCTTGTCCCTGACTTAACTGAGCGTTAGCACAGAGAGCTGTCCTGTTCTTTTGTGTAGGAGTGTGCAAGTCTTTGCGCTCTTATTGCTAGCCGCTAATGTTTTTTGAAGCAATAAAGTTTTCTGATGCTGATTATTTACCTTTACATTTTCTTTATGAGTAATGCATTAAACTGATATTCAAAATGAAATTAAAGTGTTCTGGGAGCAGATTTGGGATTATTTTTAGGGTTCACACTATAAGAATAGGCAATTTTAGGTATTTTTTTTAACCGAAACACAACCAGTTTTTCAATATATGTTCTTGGGCCATATCCCTCGGGAAAAGCGGGGGATAACTGTATATCTGTATTATTCAGGTTCTTTATAGAAGTTATTTTATCTAGAAACTATTTTATCTATGATTTTTATCTACTTTTTTTAAGGAAATAATTTCTCTAAAAATGATTGTTACTTTAAGGCCGGAATGACGTCCTGGCATATTTTAATTTTTACGTTTGATCCGATTTTGAGGTCAAGATTTAGTTAGATTTTCAATATTTTCTGTCTGTACAATGTCCAGAAACACAACAAAGCAGAACTATTTAAGGTCAGTTATGGACCTTAGATTGTATTCTTTGTTTGTCTATTCTATCATTGTTAATAAATCTAACCTATGAGTTATGAAGGCTTGCTGTCAACATTGGCTGAGATGAAATGACGTTAACATTGACAAAAGCAACCTGTGGTATAACTAATGCTTGTTGTAAAATTAGCCATTATAAAATGTGATTTTATGTCTCAAAAGGCTTGTATAGACATTATGTAGCCTTATGAATGCTGTCCTTCAATTTCAGTTCATTTCTGCAACGGACAAAAGAAAGCCCAAAAATGGTATGCATGGTGGAGTTTCAAAACAGTTTTAAATTCCATTGTTCTATTCTAAATATTCATTTTGTTTTTCAATATTTTTATTTTAATAGTAGGTTGAGTCCTGCATAGCTAGATAGATAGATTATATATATGGCCTTAATATTTTAATACATCTGATAATTCTTTCTTTGGAGTTTTTATATTAGGATGTTCCTTTGGATTCTTTATCCAGGAGATACCTAAAGCAGAGATTTCGAAATCTGAACCCTAAATGAAACTTGTATTCCTGGATTTTGTAGTTGCTGGTGGTTAACTGGACCAGTGATATTAGTAGGCCAGTTACTTATGAGCCTGGAAACTGGATTCAAGGCCTGAGCCCAAAGAGCATTTGCTGGCCTTTTCATTCCAAACCTATTCCAAACCTATCCTTCATGTTTACACATTCAGCTGTGAATCATTCCCATCATTTTGATCTGAGCATGAAAATGGAGATCAAACCAGGTTAGCAGAGTCTTGTTTAATATGCATTAAATACAGATTAAATAATAGCATTTAGACTAAAACGAAGGAGGAAGAAGCACTGGCATAGTTATTTGGTCCAAGACTAAACGATGTACAGTAGACCAGGCTTTCATAGATCTATGTCTTTGGAGCTCCAGGCTTTTGCTGAGCTGAAGGTTTTGAGGTATGAATTAGATTTCCAGAGAGCAACCAAGAACTGTGGCCATGACAACCTGAGACAGTCAGACTTATATGGTGACAGACTTCATGCACCAGTGGAGACGTTCTGGCCTTCACCCTCTCAGGTTAGTGGAGCTGACGTGTGATGGGAGAAAGACAGTACCTGGGGGCTTGGAAACAACCAAGAAGAAGAAAATGCACTTAAGCAAATCACCTAGTCACTCTTTGAATTTTCTACCACTGCATATTTGCCACACGGAGCACTTTTAGATCTATAAAACAATTTGACTTTGGACAAAGAGGAGTTTGCCACACACAAAAATAGCATTTTTTACATTTTCATTTATTAATCACGCTTGTGAAAAATTAATTGCCCCCTTCAACATGAAACATCTTGTTTCATGACATTTAAAGATATACTAACAGTTCCTTTCGTCTAAATTTAGGTTGCATGTTGCTCCTACAATAAATGAGGCAATTAGAACATGTGATTTTTATTTAAAAAGATTCTAAAAACTTGCTTGTGAAAAAGTAATTGACCCTCAACATTAAACTTTCATGACCTTTAAAGTTCCTTTCAATCGAGATTAATATGTTTCATGTTGTTGTGAACACGTTCGAGTCCATTCCTGCTTCAGTTTGGATATATTGATCAGTTCCTAGATTGGTCAGTTCATCTGAAGATCTGCAAGTCAGTACTATGACTAGGGCACTCCAGATAATCATGGTTAATTCAATAACAGCAGGTTGTCAAGGTTCAAAAAGAAGAAGAATATCCCACACTATCCCACTATCAACTCCATGTTTGAATGTGATTCTCCTATTGTGTGATGCAGAACAGGAGGAATCTGTATCATCCAAAAAGTTACAAATTAAAATGGTCTGTCAATAGAACGTTATCTCAATAGGCTACGGCATTGTCCAGTTGCTTTTTTTGCACATGAACTGATCTGTAGTTTCTTGGATGTTCTGCTGAAACTTTTAGTGACTTTCCAGATGAGTTGCACCAGTGCCCATTTCAGACTGGTCTGTACATAAAACATTATTTCAAAAGGCTTAGGGATCATCCAGATAGTTTTAGGATGTCCAGGTGAAACTTTTGTGGCTGCTGCATCACTCTGGGGAAACACTGGCAAGCCATCCACTCCTGCAAAGACTCACCAATGTTCCAACGGCTCTAAATCTATAGATAATGTCTCTCTATGTTTCTGGTGAAAATGTATTATAACCCTTTTCCACTAATATATCCCCCCCTTTCATCCCCCTTGTCTCTCTTTGATTTTCTTTTGATCATGACTTGGTGTGCTTGTAAAAACGTTGGCAGTGACTACATCTCTCTGATGGTGAGCGAGGCTGACGTTCAGCATGGCTGCTTGCATTCAAGCCTGTGTTCAAACAGCTGGTAATAGTATTCCATTATCAGCTAAAATTAGGTTGCATGTTGCTCCTACAATAAATGAAGTAATTAAAAAATGTGTTTTTCATTTTAAAAGATTCTAAAAACCAAAATGTAAAGTCATTCACTGTGACAAATGTATATCTTGTATTAAAGAAAATAAGTGCTTTCTCACAGCACTGCACTTTTCATGCCAGGGACCTTTCCAGTCTAAAAAAGGTTAATGGAACCCCACACTCAAAATCTTCATGTGTTAGACACGTTACAAATATGTTTGCTATTTTATTTAATAGTCTATAGTGTTTTTTCCTCCTACAATGAACAGATTAAGTAGTTGGGGACTATTTTTACAACTTTCATGAGAAACTTGGTCAAAATATGCCTTTATGCTCTTCTGACTATATAAGTTTCATTTTTAATTCTATAAAATCTGTAAATAATCTGCAATTATTTTTCCACAGAAGAATCGTATTCGTCATACGAATACGTGTAGTCTTTAAAATCCATGAGGTTGTGATTATAGCTGTTTTCGATGCTGTCACATTCATCCGTCACTGAGAGTCAGTTTTGCCAGCTGTGCATTTGCCTCTTTAATTCTTTTGTAGCTCTGATTTATTTGCAGCTTGCAAGCCTCAGCATCCCACTCACATGAATCAGCACATGCTAAGAGCCTGCTGGGCTGCTTCCAGAGGCCGTCCACCTGTTAGGGCGGAAAGGGCTGTTCTGGCCATCAGTTCCAGATGAATGTCCCAAGTGAGCCCTTCAAGTCTTCCTCTAGTGCGGGAGTGTCAAGTTCCAGTCTTGGACGCTGTGATAGCATGGGGTTATCATCAGTGATGGGAATAACGGTGCTATAAGTAAACGGCGTTACTAACGGCAATACTTTTTTTAGTATCTCTCACGTTGTCCCACAACAACATTAAAGTTGTGTAGATTAGTGTACAATGTTTTAGATTTATTTTACAGTTGTATTCAATTAGATTTATTTAAAGTAACGCAGTAGTTACTTTGCCTGGTAATTAGTTACTTTTATAATGATGCAACTCAGTTACTAACTCTGTTACTATTTGTGAGAAGTAACTAGTAACTGTAACTAATTGCTTTTTTAAAGGTATGTACCCAACACTGGTTATCATTAACTGTCAGCCAATGATGACACCAGGAACTGTGCTGTACTGCGAACAAATATTTTTCTATTACAAATAAAGTGGCCCATACCCGAGACAGACCCATGTTGTCCCACCACTGCTCTGCGTTCTGATTGGTTATCGGACACTGGAAAGAGGCCTTCGTCTGCATTAAAACAACAATGGAGATACAAAGTAATGACTGGGACGTCTACGAAGTACAAGTACTATTTGGGTTGAAAATAAATTTTAGGGGGGTGTTTTCAATGATGCTACAATTGTATCTTTAATGCTGTGAGTAATGCGAAGGTGGACCAGGACATCAGTTACTTGGGTTAGGTATCAATAGTATGGCTAAAGAAAAATGAAACTGTCAGAACAGCTTTCAGCTGATATGAACCAATGGACACACTTTTGAGAAAACGGCCGGCCATAACCCATTAGAATAGACTTGCACTGCCAGTGCCATCAGAAACACTGTTACTGGACTGAGATACACTGGAAAATCATCACAGTATGGTTTAGGTGCAACACAGTTCCTGTATACCTCTGGAAAAGAGCCTTATGATTCAAGGCCAAAATTCACTTCATTGTGAATGTTTATATATGTACAACAATTACATGGTGATATTAAATACCTCATGATCATATATATCACTACACAATACATAATACTACAAAATAACAAAACTTGTCAAAAGAGCACAGTGGACATTAGATATGACACAAGACAGTATAAACAATAAACAGTCCAGTAAATGCAATACAAAATAAGCCTTTTCTGCAGCATTGCACATAGCAGAATGAACAGAGTTAAATACAGCATTGCATGTAAGGAAAATATTGCATTAACAATATTGAGGAACATGATTTTTGGAGATTATGATATTTAATATTGTACATGGAAGGGCATTAGCAGCATCTGAGCATATTGTACATTCACAGCATTTAGCTGATGCTTTTATTAAAGCGACTTCCATTCCCTAACTACAGGGGACAGTCTCTCTGGAGCAACTTAAAGGGTTAAGAGTCTTGCTCAGGGACCCAGTGGTGGTCTGCTGAAGGTAGGATTCGGACCCATCACCTCTTGTTCCAGAGGCAAGTGTCCTACCCACTGAGCCATCGCCACCCTCGCACATGAAATTGGTAGTATAATTAAGATATGACCAAGTCCACTTAAAATGCAATTAAAATGTGACTATTTTATTATGATTAAAATACATTTCTATCCTCAATTCTCATCAGTTAGCTTGGTCTTCTCCAATCATTTGATGCTACCAGTGTTGGGAGGATGAATGCCAATGCAACGTCATAACAGTTTAACATGCTTGGAGGAGAACACTAATGGTCAATTCTGTCACAGTTCAGGTGGCATTATGCTGAATGATTAGAGGAGAGGAAGGTCACCCTCCACCCCCACCCCGCACCCAGAAAAAGTGAAGCCTATTGTGTTGTCTTGGACTCCCAGCCATAGCGTATCTCTGAAATGGTTTGAGCTTTCCCAGATTCTTAAATTGAGTTTAGTTATGTAGCTTTTGATGCAATTACTATACACATCAAAACAGCTGAATTGCTAAAGGAAAATGACACTCCTGAAAACGAAGGCAAACCTTCCACTCTTTCTTTCCTTCTCATGAAGCTAGAGCTGTTCTACTTCCAACTTCTACCCAAAGTAAGCATCACCACTAACCACACACACTGCTTGCCCTAGTTACACATGTCTGATTTACTGGATATGTCCAATGTAAAATACCGAGGCTTTACAGGCTTGATTATAAATGTTAGCTTAGATTAGAGTGTACCCAGTCCTAAATCCAGACGTTTTTACGTTTCATTTAGTGTATGTAATTATTTTCAACCACTGATTGAACACTCTCTAGCATTCCACTTTATTTTGAAGACCCTTTTCATTAATTTTCCAAAATGTATGCATCAGTCACTGAGATGTCTTTCTGAGTGGTTTCATGGAAGATAGGTCATCACTGTGGTGGTGATAGGAACCAAGGACCATGACCTCTATATAAAATTCACCTTTTCAAAGTTTTTAAATGATGCTGATTGGGAAAATAAAATTCTAGTCCAACATTATAATTCAGGCAGGGTTCCTGTAACGCTTCCATGTCGTATTTTCCGAAGGAGCTTTTAGTGGCTTTGACCTCCTTTAGTGGCTTTGATGTCTGGTTCCCATCACCACCACTGACTCATAAAGTCACCCATCCAACAACTTTGTAACTTTAATTATGACAATTTCATTCTGCATGAACTTGGACTGAATTCCTCTTTAAGACAGGCACATTTCATTGTATTCCCTGCCATCACACACCCACCCCAACTCAGCAAGGGGCTGTTCTGGAGCCAATTAGTTAGATCAGTGTTGGAAACAGCGAAAACACTGGCGAATGGACACTTTCAACGCTGTTAGAATTAGGCTTAGGTTTAAAATTGAGGTTAGGATTGGGGTCAGAGTGAATGCTGAGGGTGAAAGAAAGGCAAAAGTAAATTTACTTGATATTTTATTATATATTTATTTTATTGATTGTAGGCAATGTTGGACTTCATAGAGCTTCTACAGATCAAAAGTAGACCTTCAGCATAATACACTTGCTTTTAGCTCCCTGCTACTAACCATTTGGAACGTATATTTTCTTCCTAAAGTGGTGCTTTAAAGGAAAAAAAATTGTACACAATAGAAACCAACGGGCACCTGGCTTCCATTATGAGTGTGTTTCGTCCCATTAGGTTTTCTGTCCATTTCCAAATATAAACAGAGATAGTATGACTATTCCTGCAAAGCTGACTCAGTCTAGTTGTTCAGCTGAGATGGAGGAGAGCAGAAAGTGGAAGAGGCTTCTGTCGACGTACCGCTTTATGAACAGCTTCCTTCATTCTATACATATCCGTCCCTCACGGTTCATACGTCCAGCAATGAATCTGGCTCATTCATATGCTCTGGGCCAAGACTGCTGCTCTGAAGAGTGTGTCAGTGGGTGCCTGTGTGTGTGTGTGTGTATGTGTGTGTGTGTGTATTTCTCCACCACATCTAGGGAGTAAAGCCAGCTTACATCTGGGGCTCATTGCAGCTGATGGTACTGTTATCGAAGCAGATTTTGTGGGTGTTAAAGGGCACATACCGCAGAGAACCCAGTTTTCCCAGTTGCTTCTCAAATAAAAGTGTGTAAACTTCTTTCATATGTAAAATGCACCACTGTCCATGCAGTCAATATATGGAAACTATAATGTGAGGTCACACCCACAAACATGTCCTTCGCTCAGCCCATTCCTATTGAATTGATAAGAAGTGCTGTTAGTAGTCCTGTCAATTACTGCATGATTATTTTTGATTACAGTTATTTTCCACAGCTCTTAGGTTTCCCAATCATATATTATGTCACAAAAAGGAGAATATAAACTGAGCTTTAATTTTTTCAATGTCACCAACCTCTATCCACCCCTCCCGTCCACCATCACAAATCAGATACGACTAGGGCTGCAACTATCGAATATTTTTGGAATCGAGTATTCTGTCGATTTTTTCACTGATTAATCGCGTAATCGTATAAATCATACTTTTGTGTTTTTAAACAACTATATCAATAGTGGGTTATGCAACATGAAAGGCCTCTTA
>JBBJLR010000018.1:1876456-1886548 GCA_037577145.1 Brachypetersius gabonensis | reverse complement strand
GTGTGTGTGTGTGTGTGTGTGTGTGTGTGTGTGTGTGTGTGTGTGTGTGTGTGTGTGTGTGTGTGTGTGTTGGGTGGAGGGGTAGGGGGAGGGGGGTTGTGTGTGGGTGTATGTACGCCTTCCTGCCATCATATCCTTGCGGACTAATACGCAACAGCGGTCTCGCTGATTCATTTCAGATGGCACCAGCAGTACTGGAGCAGAAATATGGCCGCCTGCCTGTTCTGAGGCACAGCTCGATTCAGAGAGAGATTTTAAACAAGCGCTCTGAAAGACTCTCTGTTGCTCAGCTTTCACTAATAAAATCCCCATGCGCCTCTGAAGGGAAATAAGGGCCAAACTAAAAGGGACCTGCTTTTTATACTTTCTGATAAGTGTGTGTGTGTGTGTGTGTGTGTGTGTGTGTGTGTGTGTGTGTGTTTGAATGTGAGCGTATCTTGCCCTTTGAAGTGGTAAACGTCTCTGGCGAGGCTCGAGTTTAATGCACCCCGAGTTAAAAAGACTTACGCCCAAAGGAATGAAGAGGTTTTTGCCATTAAGGAAAAGAGCCAGGACTTTGATTTTCCTGCACTGTTCTTTCAGAACGCACTTCTTTGCAGCTTTGGAATAAGAACAAATATGAATTGTGGCTCTTTCCAACCGCGAGACTTTGTTTTTAGATAACCCTCCAAGGACTTTGAACTTGAGTCAGTCACCTCAAACAAAAAGTTCAGCCAAACCACCCAGTAAAGATAATTCTCCTTCATATGTTCTTTATTGGGATGGTGTTTTCTACCTACAAATAAATACATGTGACTTATAGCTGCACTGGAAAGTTACCGATGTGGTTGTGATGTCCCAGTTGCCTGACTTTTACTCTTGGAAGTGGTGGGGTGGATTTTTCAAAAAACGTACCTTTACTGGTCATGATGAGACCACAAACGTTTGCCTATATCTGGAACATCTGCTGCATGAAGTGCATTTACAGTGGGAAGAAATGTTAGGACAATACCAACTGGAGTGTCGTTAAGCCTGGGCGCTTGAGGCTACAGCCCTGATTGTTTTATGCATAGCTCCGGATCTCACAAATAATAATAATTAAAAATAGCCAATGGCCCCGGAACTAATCATGATCGTCTGTTGAGCAACCTCCATGTTGATAAACCAAAACTCTAGCCTTATCAAACCAAGAACTCCCATCCTGCCTAGCGACAAATCGAAAAAATAGCCGTGAATGTGTCAAGATCCTGGTAATAACAGCTCCTCTGTGGCAGCTGGTGGCCTAGTGGTTAGTGCATTGCCCCTGAATTAGAAGGTTGTGGGTTTGAATCTCAGGACTGCTAGTGGTACCACTGAGGTACCCTTGAGCAAGGTACCGTCCCCACACACTGCTCCCGAGACACCGCGTTCCTGGCTGCACTCTGCTTCACTTGGTGAATGGGTTAAATGCAGAGAAAGAATTTCACTCTGTGTGCTACAGTGTGTTCACGTATATTGATACAAAATTAGAGCAGGCTAGCTAACTAGCTTATTGTATTTAAATTCAAGGACAAATGGAAAACATGCTGCTTTCAAGCACAAGAAGATCATGGTCAAACTAAATAAAAAAGACGAGGATTGCTAGTTTGTTAGCATGCAGTAACCTGGAAACTATAGATTTTGGTAAATTATCATTCATGTATTGAATGAGGGCTAATAGTTAATAGTTCTTTTGCCATTACCGTTAACTGACTACTGGTTACAGTGTTATTTACATTTACATTTACAGCATTTGCCTGACGTTCTTATCCAGAGCGACATACATCAATGCTCAAGTGGTCCACAACTGTTTCTTAAACCTGTAAACAGCTTAAATCCATATCAACTATTTAACTGAGATACTGAACATTCGGTGCACCTATACAACATCTGTCAAATAATACCTAACCAACTCCTGCCAAACAATACCAGAACAACATAAGCCATAGAGAAGTCAAGGGAAGAGAAAGGAAGGTTTTTTTAAGTAAGCAGTAGAATACAAGACGCAGTTAGTTGCCGAGGTGCTCCTTAAAGAGGTGGGTCTTCAGGCGGCGCTTGAAGAGCCGAAGGACTCCGCAGATCTGATCGGAAGAGGGAGTTCATTCCACCACTGGGGGGCCAAGACTGAGAAGAGTCTGGACGCATATTTAGAGGTGAACCCTCAGAGCTTTCTAGACTTTGTTGAATGAAATCATCGAATTTGTTACAGGTAAACTCTGTAAATATGTTTGTCATACACTACATCAATTTTAAGTGTTGGTTGGAAATAAAAGGGTAAAAATCTCAAAACGCCCAACTGAAAACTGTCCAGTGGTATTTAGGTAAACAGCTAAGCTGGCTGTCACATTGGTTAGGCCTTCAGGAGCTAGACTGAAAGTCAGATAAAACAAGAAGGAAAAGACAGTGGAATCAATCACTCAGGTTTGATGGTGAGACCAACAAGAAAAGAAAGAAAAATGTCACTCCAGGTGATCTGAAAGTTTGACACACATCACTGACTGTGAATACCAACAATAGCGTTAACCATTGCGTTTCTAACTGTGGTTAGAAACAGGAGACAATGCCAACAATCTTTACAAAAGGAGTCACTATAAACAAGTTCCTAATATCTGTATTTAAGTTGTGAAAGCATATTCATGTGAACCACTTGATGCTAACCTAGCACTACAAATCCCATAGAAACACAATCATCACCTCATCATCTGAATTCATTATGTGGTGAGAACCTCATTTTTCCAGTAACAAGTCGACAACCGAGCCATTTGATGATCATGCAAAAGTAGTTTTAAAGAATTGTGTTTGGGTAGTCCACAAATCCAATAGAAACACTATCATGGGGGTGATCTCCTCGACTGACTTCATAGAGTGATTATGTGGTGGGATCCTAATTTTTCCATTAACACTGAGACAACAGAGCCATGTGATGATCATGCAAAAAAAGGAATGTCAAATTGGTTGTGCAGTATCCAGGGAAGAGTAAATCTCCTATAGAAGACCATCTGTTTCCCATCCCTCTCTGAAAAATGTCTGACATATACATGCTAGGGGCCATGCGTCTCCACACAACCGGTGGTTTCTCTTCGCCACAACTTGTCATCCATGTCATCCACATCAGGACAGTCAAAGTGGATTAGACCGATCTGGGAGTGAAACACTGCCGTCGTGAAAACAAGAGAAATATTCAAACATTCAAACATTCAAAGAGACAGCATGTTGATTTAAACAAAGGCCACGAGTTCAAGCACCGCCGCTCCACTCCGCTCCTAATCTGCCTCGGTCAGCAGCAGAGACAGAATAACACCACAAGGACAGGAATCTGAAGCCTGCTGGGGTAAGTGAGATTTATTTGGAAAAGAAATGTGACTTTTTCCGCAATCCACTTCCTCCACGATGAACCGCAAACCCACCAAAGCCTTCGGAAAATACAGAGCCGGGTTTTCGACTCAGCACTGAAGTGCCTTTCTTCGAAACTTGTTTATGGTCACCGGCAGTCGGAGAGGAGAAGGAGAAACACTGAGCGAATCTGTTGCTCCTCCGAGTTGGTCGGGCTCACGAACAGGACAGGATGTTTGCTGTGCCAAAGCTAGCTCAGAGGCAGCACTGCTGCCAGATCACACAAACAGACGCGAGGCTTGGAGTAGGAGTTTAAAATGGACATCGGAAACTTGACTCATAGCAACTATTTTACTCTCCATTCAAAGTGGAGCGGGCCTTCAAGACCTTAAAGAACTGAAACCCATTAAGCAAGGTGTAATTTAAGCCTCTAAAAATAAGCCATGCTGAATAATATATTGCAGGTTATTTTTATTCCCCAGAAACACGTAAAAAAGCATTTTTGCACCGCTACCCTCAAGGAGACAGGAAGATGCATGGTCATGTGATTGAGAAATGTCATCATGTCCTTGACCATTTCTATCCCACCTTTTCCTCCCACCGCTACTAGTCAAGCTACAAATTATTCAGACACTTTTGTGTTTGTTCCTGAATATGTTCCAGTAAATGCATCTCCAAATGTGAATGGCGTTTTGACTTTGTGCTTTTAAAGACACCACAAGTTAATAACATATGAGGAAAACAGGGAAAACAGGACATTGCTGTATTCAGAACAGCAAGCTGTAACTTTTTGTAGCACTTTTGGTTCAGTAATGGTCCTTTTTGCAAGCCATCTTCAGCTCCAAAAGTACATCTAGCAGTTTGCAGTAAAATCTAGTTTGTCCACAAACATTCAATGGGACTCAAGTCAGGAGATGGCAGCACCCCAACCCAGCTGAGTGTATGTTGGAGCCATGACTTGAAATGTCTTCTTCATTTTATTGGCTTATGGTATTATAATTCTAATAATCTCTGGGGACGTATTAATTCATGTTTTTTTTTTTATGTAATGACTCATCATGCTCCCACCACCATACTTCACATTGGGTCCCTTCTTTCTCCAAATATGATAAGCTGAATTATTGTCAAAAAAGTTATTTTATTTTTGTTTTTTCTGCCCAGAGCTGACTGAAGAAGGTGAGTACAGAACAGGTAATTGCTTATAGTTTTCTGTATAGCTGTTGTTCCTGCTGCTTTCAGGTCACCCTGAGGTGAGATGTGTTAGATGTACCACACTGTTTTTTCTTTGATTTTTTCTGCTTTTGTATCATGATGATTATTTTTGTGTTCACTTGTGGCCTTGTTGGATGGCAGGAAGAATCACTAATGGAGAGCCTAAAAAATATGCAATTATACTAATAAACAAACCATGTGGTTATTTTGACATGATTACTGGCTTCTCTCTTATACCTTTTTGCTCATTAGTCTAAAAGAAATCTTGCATGAAGCACAAAAAAACATCCCAATATGGTTTTAGTTATATATTTATTTTAAAATACACATGCCAACAATACAGAAGATAATGCATCAAGTCTCCTGAACAGTCTCTGTTTCCCGGACAAACAGATGCCCTTGCAAGCTTATCTGTGTTTACCTACTTGTCTTTAACCTAATTCATGGACATTGTGAGGCAAATGAGATAGCTTGCTGACACTTGGTGCCTACTTTTCCTTTAAGTGCACCTGAATGTGTATCTGCTTGTCTACTTGTCTGGTTTGTCTGTTCTCTTCTTCCTCCCTGATCTTCTCCCTCTCTCTACTTCCCTCAGAAGCTTGCTGGGTTTTTTTTTTTGATGCAGGCTTAATCTGGTAAGTGAGTGTTCCTCAGGCGGCCCCTTCAAAGAGCCGGCTTTCAGAGGAGCAGTCCTGCATTACCTAATGGCTTCTGTAGGGCCTGGGAGGGAGGGGGACAGTGGCCAGTAATCTAATCTACAGGGACAGCTTCATTGGCACCAGAAAACTTGGAGGGGGGGATGGAAGGAGGTAATTCAATCACGGTTTTCCTGATTTAAGGCATCCTGTCATTTTGATGATTTAGGTGACGTGCAGCCTCCAGGACAGGAGACAGAAGGTGCCAGAAAGACATACCTGGGATGGGGAGATTCGAGTTCAGGCCTGATGTCAACAGCAAGACGGTCGGGCAGGTACAACAGGATTTGAGTGCTGTTAAAGGCAGAGAAACAGTGCCACCTTTGACCCGATACTGAGAGCCATGCCAAGACTGCGGGGTGACGATGGCTGTCAGTGTGGGGAGATTAGTTTTCGCCTTTGCAAAAACTCACTTAGTGTCATCTTGCACAGCTAACTCAGTTCCATCATACATAGTATGTACAATAAACCCTCAGTTTTACGAGGATCAACATTCATGGATTCAGTCTGACATTGATTTTTAAACAGATATTTAAACATTTAGTTGACTTCGTTTTCTTCTACAGGTCTATAGTCCCTCTGAAACATGTATTTAGCACCAAGGCTTTACCTAGGTTTTTTTTAATCCTGTTTTTCAATAATGGAATTGACATTTTTATATGTCGTTTGTGCTCTTTTTTCATTGTTTCTAATCATTCAGTACACTGTGTTTTGCTGCACAACAAGTGGAAAAATAGGCTTGATGCCTGTTCTCCACATCTTCAGATCTTCATACCGAGTTCATGATCCTGAATTTTGCTGTCACTGACCTGCCCTTAGCAAAAAAGTAGTATACAGTACTTGTTTTTTAATTAAGTATGTTTGAGTATAAGTATATCAAGTATACGTACTGTGTACTTGTAGTGTACTAGAAAGTATACTAATTTAATACTTCATTTTTAAGTTTATATACTTTGTATACTTTCTTTATACTTATCAGTATAAGTCGATACTTCACTATACCATTCTTAAGTATATAAAATATAGTATATAAAAAGTAAACTTTAAGTATACTGACTCAGTTTTAGTATAAAATAAATATACTCGTAGTACACTTGAATAAGCTACTTTTTGTTAAACTAATTAGCATCCTGGTGTCACACTTGCTCCTGAAGCTGGGATCCATGTCTGGATTTGAAGTCGTTGGCTCTAGAAGCAGCTCTGCTTCTGGGATAGCTCATCTGTGCCGGGATCGTTCTAAGCTGCAGTCATGAGCACCTAAATGAAAAGTTTAATATGCTGAGGTGTCTGAAACAGGCCTGAGGCGAGTGTAATGATGAGGCATGTAGTTTGCACAATGCTAATTGGTGATCATAAACTCACATTACGTGTCAGCCACATTAGTCTTGTGGGTCTAATGCAAAAATAAAGAAGCAAACCTCAGACACGAAGGTAAGGTGATCTTATCTAAACATCGACCTCCTTTTGTTTGCATGCACAGTAAAGCCTCATTTTCACACTGACTTTCTTCCACATTCAGGAATTCTTGAAACAAAGCCAGAGATACACTCAAGACTTGTGGATATTGCTCCATTTCCCAGGGTGCAGCTGCAGGGTGATCACCAGTGATTGCCGCAGTGTTTATTAATGGAGGTTTTACCAGAGCAGCTATGTGCACAGCCAAGGTATGGCTCTGTTCTGTAGTGGCTCTATGAGATCATTTTTTTCTATGGATGCGTCCAGACATGCCAGGAATGCATCTGAGTGACACGCATTCACAGACTGTAGTATATTAAACAGAGAAAGCCCTCATGCAGCTCACAGACAGAGAGAAAGAGAAAAATGAGAAAATGAAAGAAAGTTGTTCAAATCTTTAAGGCAGGCGGACGTACCACATTAGCTTGGTTAGAAGATGAAACCCGCCTCCGAATGGCATTCCTGTTACATATCACACCGCGGTTGTGAAATATGACGTGTAAATGTTAGACCCTGCCATAGGACTGCGTTACTCACTGACTATGTCTGTGAGGCGGCACGTTAAGTCATTAAGCAGAAGTTATCTTCAATTATAACTTGTGTCCACCAGTTCAAAGGTAGTATTATTAATTCATTGGTGCAGCACATAGTGCATGGCTGTTTCTTCATCTGGTAAGCTAGCTAGTGTTTTCTTCTGTTGCTTAACTGTTGTACTGCTGTTTTTGTTGTCCACTTAGACGTAGTTGGCAGTAACTTGGTTAAAAGCTGGTGTTGATTTTAGTTCGGCTTTACTTGTATGAAGAACAAATGTGGACTATTTAAGCGATGATGTACGGCGCTCTGGATAAAAACGTCTGCTAAACGCCCTAAACATGAAAACTTAACTTAAACGTAGCAGGGGTGTGGCCCCACATCGAGAAGCTCCTGTGTTCGGTGCCCAGCCAGGACTGCTGAGGGTCTTTTCTATGTGGAATTTGCACTTTCTCCCAATTTTTGCTTCATTTTCTGCTAAGACATGCACACCAGGTTAGCTTGGGGCAGCTGGTGGCCTGGTTAGGAAGTTATCCCTGCAATCAGAAGGTTGTGGGTTTGAATCCCAGCCCAGTACCACCCTTGACCAAGGTACCATATCCCCACACAATGCTGCACAGTGCCATAGTGGGCTTAAGACACATACATGGGTTTCATGCAGAGGACTCAAGCAATTTCTTCCATACAGTATATAACATTTTTTTTATTAATAAAAATAAAACTAGAGATGCTAAATTGACCCAAGATGTGAATACGTGTGTCTGCCCTACGGTGGGCTGGCAACCTGTCTGGGGCATTTCTTCAACACTACGCCCATGCAGGCTCCAGCACCCCCACGACCCTGGTTAGGATAAATGGCTCAGATAATGAATGGAATGGGCTTGACATATAGAATGTCATTAAGGAAATGTAACTACTCTTAACTAGAGTGTCTCCGGTTACATTCATATTATTATACGGCTCAATTCAAAATTTTAGTACTGATTCTTCATGGTTTTTCAGATGGATGTTCACAATTGTCATTTTGACCGTGTCTGGCAAAAAAATAAGAGACTGAAAAAATGTTCAGTTTCTTTTATAGATGCAAGTATTGAACTGAATAGTTTTTAAGTACTGGTGACAATATTTCTCCAAATTTCTAACTAAAAATACAGTTCATATATACATCATTTTAAAGGAAATTACAAAATATAATAATAATAATAATAATAATAGTAATAATAATAATAATAATAATAATAATAATAATACATTTTATTTATAGATCGCTTTTAAAGGTACTCAAAGACTTTTTACATAGAATTAAAATTTACATTAAAAACACTTACATACAATCAAAAAACGTTTTTAAAACTTACATAGTTAGGCAACACAAGTAAGAACACCGTCCAATAGGGCTGCACGATTATGGCCAAAATGATAATCACGATTATTTTGATCAATAATCATGATTATTAATCACAATTATTCATTATTTTAGGTAAAACACATTTTTATGTCACTTTCTATTTTAAACAAACTGTAAGTGAACAAGGCTTTCAGTTCAAAATGAAACCTCAAATAAAAATAAAAAATAATGAAATAAAATTTACCAAAGATACACACACACACGCGTGCACACCCAAGCACACCCACGCACATACACACACTCTCTAACACACACAAAACTGACGACATTTTAGTCTAGTTTTAGTCAATAAATTTGTATTTTAGTCTCTTTTTTTAGTGGTGCAATTCTATTTAACCCAGTCAGTATAGTATGGTACCTAGTAGAACAGTCCAAATCTAAATTTTATTTTAGTCAAACCTATTTCATAATTCAAACAATATTATTATATTATTGTTACCTTATAAAAGAATAGTCCATCCATTCCAGAAACGGAGACACTCTGATTTGAATTTACTTCATGCCAACCAACCATGTTAGAACTTAGAAGTACATACACATATATTTAAATTAAATCAATAAATAAAATATCACATCACTAAAAAGTGCGAATAAAATGAAATTGTGTGTCTATTGCCATAAAACCCACATTTGTAAAACTGGTAAAAGTCTTCCCCTCAGTGTGTCGGCCTGAACTTCCCTGAATATTTTTTATTCTTGAACAAATATAGTCTACACAAACAAATCGGAACAATTTAGGATCAGCTTTTATTGCATGGATAAGGGAAAGGCTGCTTATCAAAATGCTGTGTGTGAGAGAGAGACTTTGTGTGTGTGTGTGTGTGTGCGCGCGTGTGTGTGTGCCATTTCTCTCTCCCTGGCACTATATTAGCCCTGCATCCTGATACTTTTGTCCACGCTAGTTATATTTATTCACAGTGCCTCTCAATTGGGACGTAACGCCGTTCAGCTCTAAGGCCGAGCGTCCCCATACTTTTTTCTCCGCTCCCTGAGACGAGGCTTTTTTCAACGTCTCGTCTCGTTTTAGACAACGAAAATGTACTTTGTGAAAATGTACTTTAGCACAGTTTTTATTTTGTAAACCACATTTAGTCTCGTTCTTATTCATCAATATTACATGATATATTTCGTTTAGTTATCATCTCATGATAAATGTCCGTTGACGACATTTAGTTCATGAAAGCAACACAACACACTGGCACACACGTGCGCACACGGTCACACACACACACTCGCTCATACACTCACGCACGCGTGCACACACACACTCTCCCACACGCACACACACACACTCACTCTCACAAAGTATAAATGAGGACAGTATGAATGGAATTCGGACGAACTACATCTATGTTGATGTCACGTGTCGTGTGTCGTCACAACAGCGTTATTTTTTACCTTTACAGAGGGCATTTTCTCACAAGTGTAATTTAACCACAATGAACGTGTAATTTAACGTTT
>JBBJLR010000018.1:1827796-1839805 GCA_037577145.1 Brachypetersius gabonensis | reverse complement strand
CTTAACCCCAAGTTGCTCCAGGGAGACTGCCCCCTGTAGTTGGGGAATGGAAGTCGCTTTGGATAAAAGCGTCTGATTATGCTGTAAATGTAAATCCTGATCCCTTTCAGGTCCACTTTATGTCATTGTGGAGTTTGCCTCAAAGGGGAACTTGAGGGAGTACCTAAGGGCTCGACGCCCTCCAGGGATGGAGTACTGCTACAACCCTGACCAGGTTCCTGTGGAGAACATGTCCATCAAAGACTTGGTGTCCTGTGCCTATCAGGTGGCGCGTGGCATGGAGTATCTGGCCTCCAAAAAGGTAAATTAAAAAAAAAAAGGAAGAAATAAAAGGCTAACTCATTTTAAACCAAACTCATCTGTTCAGCAAAAATGACACACCCAGAGCTCCTCTCTTCTCCTTCCCTCCAGCGTCTCATATTAATTGTGTGCTTGTGTGTTTGTTCACTCAGTGTATCCATAGAGACCTGGCTGCTCGCAATGTCCTTGTAACTGAGGACAACGTGATGAAGATAGCAGACTTCGGTCTGGCCAGAGACATCCACCATATTGATTACTACAAGAAAACCACCAATGTAAGTGTGTCACGATGCACCGTTTTAGTCTGAGCCTCATTTGTGTGCAGTACTGCTGTCAAGAAGACTTATTTTTAGACCAAGACTGTAGACCAGAGGTGTCAAATTCACTTTTGGCGTGGGCTTAAATATAAGGACCAAAAACAGCACCCGACCACACACTTCCTCCTTTTCCGAAGTCTGAATACTTTTTCACTATTTTCAAAATAAAATAGAAAGTTACAGTCATAGCCAAGATAATAGAAAGCAAATTAATTATTGTTTTTTGAAAAAAATCCTTGACCCCTAGGTTTGATAACCATGCTTTCTTATAACAGTAGTGATCCTCTTCTTCCTAATTTATTTAAATAGAATTTTCACTGACATTTTCAGCATTAAGATGTCAAACATGAGGAAAAATAGAAAAAATTAAATAAGTATATAAACAATAACCCTTACATGCAGCTAGTAAAAGGGCACATTGGTCACCTAATGTTAAATGAAACCAGAAAAACAACTGACAGACAACCTTCCAAACCCACCAAGATAAATCCTACTAACTCAGGGATGGCAACAAACCCCAATTCCTTGAACATGTGCAAAAAAAGTTCCCCATATATAGTAACCCCTCGGTTTTACGCGGATTCAATCTAACGCAGATTTTTTTCTGAGAAACGAACTGTATTATTGCCACCAGTCCAGCGGTGGCAGTAATACACTGAAAAGTTGTCAACCTCCATAAAAAGAAGAAGCTGCTGCAGCATGTAGCATGACTGCTCCGTATCTTGTCCTTGTATTTTAGCACTTTAAAATTTTAGTAAGCTGTGCCCTGTCTAAACATGTGGGTAGAGAGAGTTATTTCAACGTTTGCATGCTGTTAATGCTAGCAGTATTTTAGGCATTAAAGTTTTCTGATTATTTACCTTTACATTTTCTTAGAGTAATGCATTAAACTGAGTTTAAAATGAAATTTAAGTATTCTGGGATGTGATTTGGGGGCATATTTAGGGTTTAGACAATAAAAAAAAGCGCTTTTTCACGATCTGCAGGGGCTCTATGAAAAGCAGGGGGTTACTATGTTAAACTTATGTAGTGAACCATTCAGTATACACCGTATCTTTTCGACTTTAGCAAAATACAGGAAATCCTTAATCCATGAGGTGTGACGGAGGAACAGTAGACTGTGATCCTCATCTTCATGCTCTGAGCTCCTCATAACTCATTACTAGAGGAGCTGAATCAGTTATATTACAGCAGGCAAACAGCAAAAATATGCACCATTTGTCTGATTGAGACTCCCTGCCTTAACGTACGACTGCTATTCAGCTTTACTGATACTCTTAAGTGAAGCATCAGTAATGAATCAGCATGTAACGATGAGTCTGATTCACCTGCCGGGCCACTCAAGTAAACCTGCATAATTGATCAATATGAATGAACAGATCATCTTGACGGCTCTTGGCGTCTGTCGGACTGGTAGAGACCCTTTGCCTTAACGAATGGCTGCTGTTCTTCATTACTGATCCATTTCAAGTTAAGCGTCAGTGAAGAATCATCATACATGACCAAATCTTTTTTGACAGCTCTGTTCTTGAAGGGCTTCATAACTCATGAAGAGTCGAATCACTCATCATAGCAGAAATATGCAAGAGTGCAGTCCATTTGACTGATTGAGAGCCTTTTCTTTAACGAATGAGTGCTGTTCAGCATTACTGCTACACTTTAAGTGAAGCACTGATAATGAATGACCATCATATAATGACCGTATCTGGATCACCTGCAGGGCCGCTTACCAGTGAAGTGGATGGCTCCAGAGGCTCTGTTCGACCGTATCTACACCCATCAGAGCGATGTGTACGTTTCCCTTTCTCTTCAGTCTGAACTCTAACAGCATGTGCAGCACTGTGCAAAAGGCTTGGGCTCTTAAAGCCATTTTTCTGAGCAGTGAGGGGCTTTCTGCTAGCAAATACACAAGTTAACAATACAATAAATACGAACATCAAATAATTTCAGTAATATCACTTATTTTGTTGGGGGAAAAAAAGAGAGATTTTCTAATCTGGTTAGAAGAACACCGGTTCTAGATTTCACCTTGGTCCCTCCAGCCTTTTCATGTAAAGCTAAATCAGCAGCTCCTGCTTTAATCTAATGAAGGATGGACTGAACCAGGCATTTGAGGTATTTGATGAGAACTAGAATATAAACTGGGAGGGATTAAGCAAACGTGGTCACATGTAAAGGGACTATTTACTATATTATTACTGGTATACACTATATTGGCTTTTCAAACCATGCAGCTCAGAAAAAGGTTTTAAATGGAATTTTCTCAGGTATCTAAGACTTTTGCACAGTGCTGTATGCATGAGTGAATGGTGTGGACTGTCTGGTTTGGATCCTGGTGTTGAAATGCTATGTCTGTCTCTCTCTCTGGTGCAGGTGGTCTTTCGGGGTGCTGCTGTGGGAGATCTTCACTCTGGGCGGTTCTCCTTATCCTGGTGTGCCTGTGGAGGAGCTCTTCAAACTGCTGAAGGAGGGCCACCGCATGGACCGGCCCTCAACATGCACCCATGAATTGTGAGCCATGTTTAAATGCGTCAGAGGCGTTTGGTTGAGTTTTTACTGGGGATTTATTTATTTATTTGTATATATTCTTTCTTTTTCTTTTTTCATTCTATGTCTCTCTTTCACTTATTCTTTTTTTTTCTTTCCTTCCTACTTTCTCTCTCTTTCTTTCTTGCTCTCTGTCTCTCTCCGTCTCTCTCCGTCTCTCTCCGTCTCTCTCCGGCTCTCTCCGTCTCTCTCCGTCTCTCTCCGGCTCTCTCCGGCTCTCTCCGGCTCTCTCTCCGGCTCTCTCTCCGGCTCTCTCTCCGGCTCTCTCTCCGGCTCTCTCTCCGGCTCTCTCTCTCAGGTATATGATGATGAGGGACTGCTGGCATGCCGTCCCCTCTCAGAGACCCACCTTTAAACAGCTGGTGGAGGACCTGGACCGCACTCTCTCAATGACGTCCAATCAGGTGAGTTCTTTGCTATTACCTTCCAAGAATATTACTTTTTTTTATTATTATGATGCTACAATTTCAATTTATAAGTACAGTGATTATTATACCATAATTATTGTAGGATTGTTTTTTTAATAATTTCTCTCAAAGAGATTAGAAATGTACTCCTTTTCTTCTGTGTTTTATTCAGGAATATCTAGATCTGTCCGTGTCTCTGGACCAGTATTCTCCCAGTTTCCCCGACACACGCAGCTCCACCTGCTCGTCCGGTGAAGACTCTGTGTTCTCCCACGATCCCGGTGCTGATGAGCCCTGCCTGCCAAAATTCCCTCCTCACCCCAACCGCGGCGTGGCCTTCAAAAAGCGCTGAGCACACGCAGAGCCCCCCGGACCCCCGCCCCCCCCGCTGCCTGGAGTGTTCTGCAGAGCTGGACTTCACTCATGAACTCCAAGGAGAAAGTGCTCAACTAGAGCGCCACTGCAGGGCGGACGAGTTCGGACCAGGACACGACTCTTCACGACTTTCCCCGTTTCCTTCCGCAGCTCGTCATTTACAGACACCCCCCCTCCCTTCGGTGCGACACGCTTTTGGGCACTTGGAACAGATTTTGTGTGTCTGGATGGTGGTTTGGTTTTTTTTTCTCCTCCCTCTCTGCCCCCCCTCTTTGGACTTTGAAGGGCCAGAAGACACGGAATGGCATCATAATTCCTGAACGGTACAAGTATTTTGGATATTTTCTACTCCTAACAAACAAGGACCTGTTCTTTCCTACTGCCTTCGTCTTCGTCTTCTCCCCAGACCAGACTTTCTATTAAAAAAAAACAAAACACATTTCACTTACTGGACTGTTCAAAAGTATTCTAACAATGGATTGTTACAACAGTAAAGTCGTCTCATTTGAATGATGACTTTCTTGTAAATACAGTTAGAAATTTATAAATATGAATATATATTTACACTCTACTCTTATTTTTATTATCCAAATTGTTGCTTTTTGTTTTTGTACCTGGTGTCCAGTGATTTTGTTTTGGGAGTGTTTTTGTTTTTGTTTTTTTCTCTGGTTTTTTTTTTTTTTGGGAAAGGGACAAAAAAAGAAATGTTTGCAGATTTTGACCTGGAAAATATGCTAATATTTTATGAACTGATAGCTGGCCAGTTTTTACTGATTCTCTTGTTTTTGTCGTTCTGTATCGTCGATGCAGGTAAGCTAATGTAGCTCAGACCCGCTGCTAGCTTTTCGATGGCCTTCACTCCATCCTCAAGATAACTAGTTAAGCTACATAATAGTACGCTACTATTGTTTAGTAGAAATCATTCCCACTTGTAGTGGTTGCTCTTTTCTTCTGTATTAAGGTAGTCAGCATCTCGGAGCGGTACTTCTCTTGAGGTTTTGTCTTAAGGTACTTTGTCTTAAGGTTTATGAAAAAAAAAAAAAGAAAAATCCAACGAACACGAATATGTCTCCAAAACTTTGGTAAAGAAGGAAAAATAAGACGTGCCTCTGGGAACATGCGAGTTCTTCAAGGCTTCGACCATGTGATGGATGGACTGTGCATTAAAGCAAGAATGCCATTGTCCTCGTAATGGGGAAAGATTCTCAGATCACTTATGTCACTGTAAAAGGATTACATTAAATAAAAAGCTATTGAAAACCGAGTCAGAGCTTTCAAAGTTTGAGACAAACTTCATAAACAACCTCGTAAATATCCCCAGCATAAATTATATTAGGGACACTATGTTCCGTTCTTCTCGGTTAGTGCGAGGCCTCTGTTTCGTGAGGCCGATTAAATATGCTAATGCCCGTCGCTAGCTGTTGGCGTGTTATTTATAGAGGCTCGAATGAGTGCGCGAGCGAGAAGCCGGGCTCATGCGGATCCATCAATCAGGGCCTGCTTTTACCAGCGGCTACTGGCTCACCACCAGCGACTGATGCATCCTCCGGACAACTTCCTCCCTTAGCAACAGACATGCACGCCTCAGCCGCATGACACGCTCCTGCCCTGTTGTCCGGTATTAGCTTTTATTGCCACGACCATCAAAGGTTGCCAGCGAGACGGCTGAAGGAATACGGCTGAAGGTTGTGGAGAGCAAAGGAGTGCCTTTAAATTTAACAAGTGTCGATCCTTGAGAGGTGAATATACAAGCTGTTTTATTAGACGGAAGCTGTATATTATAATGTACTACCATAAAATGTAGCTGCTCTCGGAGGGATGCTTCAGCGATGCTGGGATGTGTATTCTGTAAATGTGAGGCCAGGCAAGGGTATTGTCTTCTGTTGGCTTCTTTCCCGAAAAGGCTAGAATCCTGGAAAACTGGGTTCCATCTGCCTGGTCCGTATATGAAAACGTTTTGAATTCCACATGGTTGTGATGTCACAACACTGAATACAATAACAGATGGAACGAGGCACGAGACAGACCATCCAGTCCTGGTCATTCACCCCATCACACAGTAAAAAGTCATATTTCTGCTTTAAATGCACAGTAACCAAAAAAAATCCACTAAATTAAAATGGATAAAGTCTGCCCACATTGATCTGCGTGTTTGGACTGTTGTCGCATTTACTCATATCTTCGCAGGGCTTCCCATAGCAATTAGGAGGTACAAAACATAGCAAGCATTTGATCTTGATGTGTCCCGTTCCTGAACATATACAAGTGTGTGTGTTTAATAACAGCACGGCATCATTTATCGACAGAATTCTTTAAAGCCTGAGATTAAAACCGGGTGAACACTGGAATGGAGGTGGAAGGAGCTCCAAAGCCTAAAGGATTTAAAAGGGATGCCACATTACTGCTTGAACATGTTTCTAGCTTTAAAGTACAGCCAGACAAGTCACTGTAAAGAGTGCTGTATTGAGCTATGAGGAGTTTAGTTCCATTTACATTGATGGCATTTACAGACGCTTTTGTCCAAACTGCAGTGGACAGTTTCACCTGGAGCCACCTGAGGTTAAGGGACTTGCTCAGGATCCCAGTGGTAATATGCTGAAGGTAGGATTCGAACTGATGACCTCTTGCTCCAGGGGCAAGTATCCTACTCACTAGACCTCCACCACCCGTTTCATTCATGAATAATACAATTCTGAGACCAAACGACATGCCCCACAGACACCAGGGAGCAGCTTTCAAGGGAGGGACCTGGAAGTTGTACTCAAGTCCACCCTCTTAAGTTCTACTGCTGCATCTTTAACCTTCTTTTATTGTCTTTCACTTCTATTCGCTCTGCTTTTCTTCTGGAAGTCTGACTCCCATTCAGCCCTGGGGCTGCCCAGCATGGTGAACCGGCCTTTGTTTGCTTGACCTGCTCTGGCTATTCGGAGCACTGTGCATGAAGATAGAACTGTCCACTTAATGGCGGAGTTGAATGGAGGTGTAGGATGTTACGGGGGTTACATTATTGCGTTGGACAGATGGTGTCAAGTGAAAGGGGGGGGGGGGGGGGGGTGTTGAGGGAGGGAGAAAAGCAATGGCTGGGTGTTAATACTTAACGAAACATCAACACTTCACTTTAAAGGCTGTTTTAAGTCCCCAGCAACCAGGTCAGTGATGAGCTGCATCGTAGACCAACATGGCCACACGTCTGAAGGACTACTCCACTGTATTTGACAGCTCGTTCAAAGCACACACAGTAGAAGTCTATGGACGAGACTGAAGTCTATGGTAGGGGAAACCCAGAAATTGCTTCCATTTGCCATTACTTTACGGTGGCATCAACTGAATATGAACATAACCCTTTCCTGTCTAAGCAGAGCATTCTGTTTTACTATTATTACGCTATTAATATCCTATTACCATTAAATAATGACCCCAAAATCAAGCTTTTGACAGGGCCACCCCCGAGACTGAATTACCCCGTGTGGGATTAAGCTAATCCACCACAAAGACATTCTTTGACCTTTTACTTAATTCATCTTCACTGAGGGAGCCAGTTGTTGGTTCAGCTGATGTTTAGGTAGTTGGCCCTGCAAGCGGAAGGTCGTGGGTTCAAATCTCAGGACAGCCAGTGGCACCACTGAGGTACCCTTAAGCAAGGTACCGTCCCCACACGCTGTTCCTCGGGTTCTGTGTTGTCGGAAGCCCTCTGTTTCACTCGGGTGAATGGGTTAAATGCAGAGAAGAATCTGACACTGTGTGTTGTGTGTTCTTGTGTGGCAAATGGCCACTTCACAATAATTACGGGTCTATAAAGCAACAAAAGGAGGTTCACTACTGCTACACTTTCTTGTTGAGACTGTAGGTTTACTGGTTATTGGCATAGTAAATAAAATGGTGATATTTTTGTGGTTAACATTGTGGCCCCAGGTTCCCATCACATCACATGACAGGGTCAGTCCGTCAGTTTCAATCAACCCTTTTCCATCACACAGGTCTGAGTGAGAGTCAAAACTGAATTATGTAGAAATTTTGGAAAATAAGTAGAAGTCCTGAGTTCACTGGCAACCTGTTCAGGGTATTTCTCCAGCTTCTTTGTCCTGTGAGCGCTGGGACAGGCTTCAGCACCCCCGTGACCCGGGTCGAAAACAACCATCACGTCTCAGTGCAGCCCAAACCTACATTGGACCCGTTACGGGAACCAGGTCCTCAGAAATGACAGTCAGCTTTGGAACAGTTGAAGGTAAAAGAGGAAGATGAGGACGGGTGCAATCACAGAAATCATAAACAAGCCACGGAAGTCTAAAGAACCGCACAGAAGACTAAATATTCTGATGAAACACTAAATGGTCATCAGGAGTGTGTGCACAACAACAATAATAATAATAATGATAACTTTAATTGTGATAAGAAAAAAGCATTCTTTGCTAGCTTAGTTTGAAATGTCCTTCAACATTCTTTATTGCACTCATTTGGCATTTTAAGAAGATCAGTTTGAGTGTTTTTAATGCTGGGATGGAATTCAGGCTGATTCATTGCTCGATTCACTTATTTCCTCAAGCTGAGCTGATTAATTTGGCAGCTGCTCCCAGCGTGTGTGTGTGTGTGTTGTCTGTGTGTGTTTGTGTCTTTCTACACATTCCTCATCAATCATCCAGTTTTGCTGCCAGATCCTTTGCCCTTCACCTCAAAGACACCCACCGTACCAGTCAAAGATTGTTCACACATCTACATATATTGTATATACGGCTGTTAGTGCTACACAAGGATGCAGCTCATTCAATCAGGGACTGTCTACGGCAGTAAACTGCACCGGTATCAAACAGTAACAAACTGAGACTGAGCCAACTTCTGCCACGCCAGGAACAAGCAGCTCAGAATCAATACTGTAGTCATTACAAACTAAAGCGTATAATTAATTAAAACTGCAATAAAAATGGAAACTGGTTTGGTTTAATACTTTTTTTTGACAGTTCTCTTTGTTAAGAAGTGAAATAACACTAAATTAGACTTTGGACACTTTTGTCCTGATAACATTTACTCACTGCTTAATTACTTCAAATGTCTTGTTTTCAGTTGTAAACTTGGCAATTTAAGGGATATTTACTCAATTTTCACAGTATGCAATGATTCCAGCCTGTGGTTATATGGGTTATGTGGGGCAGGGCACATTAACACGTATCGCATTAACGTATTATTTACCTAATTCTTTTTATAGCACATTAATGCAGGGTTCTTATCTTTTTTATACTTCTTATGCTTTTTTGGGTTCATGGGCGCAGCACGCAGCTCTACTTCTCGGCTGGTTGGAAACCCTGACTATTACACCAAGAGAGACTTTAATGACACTGCATTCAGATACACAGACTTTTATATGAAGTTGGTCCCCTTTGCAGCATTCTCTGGACTCTGAATGTAACTTGTTTTTCTATAACAAACTAAATATATCCTGAATGCCCTGCAGTGGTGAAAAGCTTTGGTTTAATATTTGATTTGATTACATTATTATTTAAGTTGAGATATATAGTAATATTTGAACTCTAACGGTGTAACTGTGTAAAAGGGAACACTCCTGTTAAAAAATAAACGAAATGCTATTCCTCTTTTGTTCATATAACAGTACTTTAAAAAGAAAAGTGTGCAATACACTACTTTTGAATTATTTATTTAATTTAGCGCATAACGATGCGATTAATCACAGAAAGCCATGTGATTAATCGCGATTAATCAGTCGCTGTGTCTAATATGAAATGTTAGAGGGGTCAGAGGGGTACAAAGACCTCCAGCAATGAGCAATGGACTGGGTTCTCAGTGATGGAGCTGAGTTGGAATGGAGTTTATGATCCAGAACTAATCGTTCAACATCATTAATGGACCTCACTGATGCTATCATATCCAAAAGCAAACAAATCCTCATGGCAATCTAGTGTAAAGAGGTGGGGCTCTTCAGTATCAGTATCTTTACTTTCAGAAGAAATACTGCATGACTGCAAACACAGGTGTTTCTGTAGGAAATTAGAAGTATGAATGAAATAAGGTGCGGTGCTCAGTTGAAGAAGGTGGCTTGTGGAGTGGAGGGAATTAAATTCAGCAAAAAGAAATTGTGTCTGGAGAAGGATGGAGAAAAGACCACAGTCTAAACATCCTTTCACTCACTCTCCTGCAAATTGCGCAATGTGTTTTCACACAGCCCGCTGCCTCTGACAGATGCTGAATGGGGATGAGGAGTTTCGGAGCCTGGACAGCCTGCTGAAGCCTGTTTAGGGTCAGCAGCCGCGTGTGTGAACGCTGATGACAGGGGGGTCAGAGCGCCGGGGTGGATCTGACAGGGAGGTCACACGAGGGCCATCGCCTGTCAATCAACCTGAAGGGCCTTATTGTTTCTTATATCCTGTTTCTTGCGCCGGCCATAATTCTTCTTCTTTTAGAGTCAGATATCTGTAAGAAATTGTTAGACGGAAAGAGAGTAGGCCTGGCAGGGACAAGAGAGTGAGAATTAGTTTGTATTTAATATCAAGAACAGAAGAAAACACATCAACAACAAAGCTTTGGTTATCTAACATTTTTAGCTGCAACCTTTCAAAATAACACATGCAGATCAGCCATAATTTTAACACCCCTAAAACCACTACCTACAATCCTTCCTCCCCACTGCCTCCCCCTGACCACACCCACCCATCAGATTCTATAACTCCTCCCCCTGACACCCACCCACCCATCAGACTCTATAACTCCTCCCCCTGACACACACCCACCCATCAGAATCTTTAACTCCTCCCCCTGACCTCACCCAGCCATCAGACTCTGTAACGCCTCCCCCAGACACCCACCCACCCATCAGAATCTTTAACTCCTCCCCCTGACACCCACCCACCTATCAGACTCTTTAACTCCTCCCCCTGACACACAAACACATCCATCAGACTCGATAACTCCTCCCCTTGACACACACACACCCATCAAACTCTATAACTCCTCCCCCGACACACACACACCAATCAGACTCTATAACTCCTCCCCCTGACCACACCCACCCATCAGACTCGATAACTCCTCCTTCTGACCACATTCATCCATCAGACTCTATAACTCCTCCCCCTGACCACCCGACCCATCCCATCAGACTCTTTAACTCCTCCCCTTGACCACACGCATCCATCAGACTCTTTAGCTCCTCCCCCTGACACACACACACCCATCAAACTCTATTATTCCTCCCCCGACACACACACATACCCATCAGACTTTATAACTCCTCCCCTTGACACCCACCCACCCATCAGACTCTTTAACTCCTCCCTGACACCCACCCACCCATCAGACTTTTTAACTCCTCCTCCTGACACCCACCCACCCATCAGACTCTTTAACTCCTCCCCCTGACACCCACCCACCCATCAGACTCTTTAACTCCTCCCCCTGACCCACACACCCATCAGACTCTTTAACTCCTCCCCCTGACACACACACACCCATCAGACTTTTTAACTCCTCCCCCTGTCACACACCCACCCATTAGACTCTTTAACTCCTCCCCCTGTCACACACTCACCCATCAGACTCTTTAACTCCTGGCTGCTCATAATGACAGTTCCTCCTTCAGCAGTATGACCCCTCCACACTGCAAACACTGTCCAGGAAGCTGGTTCCTCCAGATTCCCCACAGTTGTGTGACACACCTTTCATGACCTTTGCTGGTGCAGAACCCCAGACCTTCAGAGGTCTTGAGGATTCATGGTCAGCTAAGAAAACATTGGCTCTGAGGTGGTAGCTGCCTCATTTTGCCATGGCAACAATGGGCCAACTCTTTTCTATATATAATTATGCTCGTTTTATGATATACAGTAAACTCTCGTTATTCGCGGTGGTTATGTAATGAAAAACCGCGTTGTTGTGTTTTGTTCTAAGAAATGCCTTAAAATGCCTATTTTAATAGTGTAAACTCTAAATATATGCTCCCAGAACACTATAATTTCATTAAAACTCAGTTTAATACATTACCCTTAAAGAAAATTTAAAATAAACCCGAGGTTTAAATAAGGAAAAGTCAGGAACGAGAGAGAGAGAGAGAGAGAGAGAGA
>JBBJLR010000018.1:1805323-1819820 GCA_037577145.1 Brachypetersius gabonensis | reverse complement strand
CGTTCTCGCCCCCTACAGTGCAATTCGGCTAGGTATACATCCGCGCTAAAATATCAAAGTGAAAGTCATCATAGCTTTTTTATCGCCCGATAAGAGTCTCACGTTAACGCCGATAACGGCCCACTAATGTTTTTCATTATGAGGTTGTTGTAATACTACTATTATTTTCATGTTAGTCTCACTGATGCGTGTGTCTCACACTCAGTGTGTGAGTCGGCAACTCTGTTATCTACATGTACAACAACATATTAATATACAAAAAGTTATAAGTAGAACAAAAGACTGTAAGCTGAGCTGCCAAGTTTAGTTTTTTCTAAAAATTACATTTCTAACTAAACCTTTAAAGCGACAACAAAACAAACGTTACCACCGAAATCAGTGCCCAGATTGTATATGAAACACTCCAAAATATAATAAAACATTCTAAAACTTAAGAATAAACAGCAGTGTTCCACAGGCTATAGTGACACCTAATATAATTAAATACCATCAAACATAGGATGGAAGCAATAAAGCCTGGCAGATGTAGAATATAGACAGACAGATATACGGTAAGATGTCAGAAATGTCAGAAATGCTGGAGATTAAAACATATCTAGTAGCCTTTTTTAGTCATTTACAATCGGCTTTCAAATTCCTGCAACAAAATGTTTTGTTCATAACAAAATAGTCATTCTTCAAATTGGTTCTGAGCCCAGATTCTGTGTTTCTTTGTGCAGCCATTCAAAGCCATGAAGCTGAAATAGTAATAAAAATGTGTCTATTATTATGTTTAATGATTGTGCTGTATACTGTGTTGAAATCGTGTCAAAAAAGTGTTAATAGATCATTACAGTACAATATAGTATATTAATGGTAAAACATTTCAGATGTAACTTTTCGTGTCTAATATTTAAGCTACACTAAACTGATCTCATTGAAGTGCACATAGTAACAGTATTTCCCCGCTATTCGCGGGGTTACGTTCCAAGAGCACCCACATTTAGTGAAAAACTGCATTGTTGTGGTCTGGTAAAAAAAAAAACCCCACCTAAATATGCTCCCAGAACACTCAGTTTAATGCATTACCCTTAAAGAAAAGGTAAAGGTAAATAAATAATAAGCATTACAAAACTTTATTCCTTAAAAAACCATTAGCTTTAGCAGCATGCAGCGAGCAAAAACAAACACTCGTAAACAAAAGACGTTGAGATAACAGTTGAAAATTGTGGGGGTTGTTTAAAACACTAAAATACGAGCACAAGACATGGAGCAGTCATGTTACATGCTGCAGTGGGCTGCTGCTTCTTTTCAGTGTATTAACGTTCAGTTCTCAGCAAAATCCATGAATGCTGAGCCGCATAAAACTGAGGGGTTACTGTATAGATAGTTGTAATGTGAATTTTAAACTGGGTCTGGATGGAATATCTAATGAGTTCTTGTTTGCTACAAAGCTTGCCATGTGGTTCTCTGTGAAGAAGCGGATGCAGATGTGTTTAATGCATTTTTCTGCTTCTCTTAAGGAATGCAACATAAAAGACAGTGTGAAGGAGGTGTGAGACAGCACAGTGAACAGATGGCACAAATAACCACTGAACAGACTGTCTATGGAAACTGCAGTCTACAGAGAAAGCAATCCTATAGACAACAGTGTGTTTTTTGTTTCTTTTTTTTTTTCTTTATTCATGTTTGTAATGGCATGTTTGTGATTTTTTTTTTCTTTTTAAAGAAAGTTTTAAGAGTGGCCTTTAAGTAAAATGTATTATTCTAATAAAAATGACAAATTATGATGCTTAACAGGGTATATACACAGATGGGTCCGACGTATTTGTTTGATGATTTGACATATGAAAATCAGAATGCAGTATGGAAGTAGAAGATGGGGTGTGGGGGATGGAGGGTGAGTATGAAGAATACAGAAAATAAGTGTATGTTCAGTCAGTGATATTATATTATTGAAGGTATTAATACGAATCTGAGCGTTTGGAATGTGCTGGACATTTCCTCAAAAGATTGCGGAGGCAGCGGTGCGCTGAGGCAGGGGATAAAAGCAAAAACATGTTCAAGAACTTTCTTTTTCCATAAAATACATTAATCGAGCAATTAACCAACCAGCAACAGCAGGAACAGGGTGAACTATCTTTAGGATGGTGTGTTCAGTATTTAACCATTAATAAAGTATTCTGCCCAACTCATAGTGGCCTAAAAGTGATAGTTTTGGACGTATCTGGTCTTTACTCATACTCACAGAAACCCTGTATGATAAAGCAGTGTCCCTTTTTTTAGATAATGTGCAATGTCAGAAACTGTCTATTTGGAAAGCTATAGTAACTATAGCCATAGTAACTTCAGACCTTGTCTTTGTGATTGACGATTAATGGGGGTCATTTTTTATTCCAGTGGAAGCATAAAATATTAATGCTGCTTTGTGATACCCACCGAGCTATTTTTAAACTAAACATTTTAGTTTGTATGAAGGGTATGACCTAAGAATACTACCCACAGTGAAGTATGGCGGTGGGAGCATCATAATATGGGACTTTCTCTGTAAGCTGTGCTGGGATGTACACATCTCTGAAGTAAACATGAATGGAGTGATGCACCAGAAAGACAACCCGCCCATAGATCTACAGGTTTCTAAAAAAGGCAGATGTGCTTCCATGGCCAGTCTCCTGACTTGAGACTCACTTGAATTGATCAAATTATTTGAAACTGTGAGTCCAAGAGGGACTGTTATAACACTTGGAAACTGAAGATGGTTTGCCAGAATAAACAGGCCAAAACTGAACCTTTGAGCTACAAAAAGCTTGGGACATATTGGGGTACATTAGGACGCTTGACGATTGCACCAACAGGGACTTTCATAACATTGCATTTAAATACAGACATTAACATGGAGTTGGTCCCCGTCTTTGCAGCTATAACGGTTTCCACTGCTCTTGAAAGACTAACAAAAAGATTTTGGAGTTTCTGTGAAATTATGAGGTCAGGCACTAATGTTGAAGGCCTGGCTCGCAATCACCATTCCAGTTCATCTCAAAGGTGTTGGATGGGGTTAAGGTCAGGGCTCTGAGCGGGCCAGTCAAGTTCTTTCACACTGAACACATATCCAGCCATGCTTTGTGCACTGGGGCACAGTCATGCTGGAATAGAAAGGATTCTTCCCCAAACTTTGTCCACAAAAATGTCCCTTGGTCTGCTAAAACATTCAGATTGTCCCTAACTGTAAGTACAGAGCCCTGGAAAACAGGTGTGTCTCAATACTTTTGTCCACATGATGTTTGTACCTTCATACTTATGACAATTTCTACAGAACCTTTTCCCCATTGTATGTATTGTTTATGCCACTGTAAGCAAAGGGCAGAGGGAACACTGTTTTACACATAAAGTATTCAGTTTAAATCAGGAAAAGACAAAAAGAGACCAGAAATATGGAAGCAAACACAAGAAGAGAATAGTGTCCGTTCTTCCGCACAGTGAAGTGTTAAAAGAGTAAGGGAAGGTAAAGAGACGCGCATGCGCACCCACTCATGCGATAGCTCGGTTAGCATCGAATTATCAGCATGTAGAGCCGGATTTTAACGCTTTTAGCCGAACAGCTCATTAAACAAATATTACAAACAGCTACAGGAACCCTCTGCCTTTCTGACTGGCGACCTACATCTGCACATTATCGTCATTTTCTTTAAAAAAATCGATGTGCTGTGGAGGGATGGATGGAAGAGTAAATTTAGCAACCGGCCTGGCTAACGGTGAGAACTCAACTTTTTCCACTAATTTCAAAAATTCTACTGCCTGTCTCTTATTTGTTTCAGACTGTCTGCATTCTGTCCACTTCTTGCTACCTAGGGGTAGATAAAGTAGGTAGTCGTTATGGTTTTTAGCAACTCAAATGACTGTTTTCTATCATTTTACTGCTTAGCATAATGGCTAGCATGTTAAATTCAGACAGTTTAACGGATTGGTTAACTTTTGGCAAACACAGGCACCACAAATAGCTGTCTAATCAAATCCCAAAGGGATGGTATGCTATTTTAGGATAGGTTGTCGTTTAAAAATAGGGGACATCGTTCTGACAGTTACCTAACAAGCCGACAAACTAATCAGCCGGTGTAAAGTTGCTGTATTCAACTATGCAGCTGTTGTATTGTTTGTTGTTAACACTCCCAAACCGGCTAAGTGGAAATGGTTGAAGTCTAATAAGATGCCCACAAGTTGATCGCCTCGGCACTCGTGTTTTACTGTGGACTGAAGTTCTCTTCCGTGTGTAGATTAATCATGTGGACAGCAGGGTTTGCCACGTCCCCTTACACGTGGCTGAGATTAGTACTCCAGGTTACAAGTTCACGTCTGTCTCTGTGATCATCTCGTTCCCAGGCTAAGGATGCTGCCCAGAAGCAATACTGATGTTCAGAGGAGGAGAGACGTGTAGATTGTAGCATTGGACAACACTGGCTACCATTGGATCCACTTCACAATGGGAAGGTATGTCTTTACTTTTATGTTTGCCATCAGGTGTTTACCAGTCCAGAGTCTTTTGTGGTTCTTCATGGGTGGACTGAGCTGCCTAAGTAGACAAGAGCAGCAGAATGCCTCTCCATCTTCAACAACCTCCTGAAGACTCATCTGTTCAGGGATTATCTCCTCCCGTGATGCACTGCACTACTCATACATAAGATTTTAGCCACTCTGGTTTTCACATTGCCATAGGTCTTTCCTCATATTGTAAGTTGCTATGGATAAAGTCATCTGCCAAATTAATGTATTTATAATTTTATATAAATAGAAGCAGACGTTGACTTTGCTATTAGCACATGATTCTTTTTGGGGCCTTTAACCGCTGATCTTTCTTGTACCCCTGTGCTTTTTTTCCTCATAATGTGAAAAGGACCGTATAAGTAAGGATGTGACAGTTTAAAAAAAAAAAAAGATCATTTTGCCTTTTGAGTATAATGTCATTATTTATTTTAGATTTTTTTTGGCTTACTTTGTTTTTAACACACAAGGAATAACATTTATTTAACATACTATTGAAAAATGTATATGGAATGTTACCAAAATGGTCTTTATTTTATGAATTATATTTGTACGAAAAAAAAGTGTCAAATCTGGCCATGACAAGCTCATAAAATGAATATATTGCAATGCTCATTTTATATAGATAGAAGCAGACTTTGCCTTTCCTATCACCACTTGATTCTACTGGTACAGCTGATGCTGCATCCTCCTTTAACAGCTGGTCTTTTACCTGAGTGCTTTTGAAGTAGCCCAACACCTCATGTGTGCTTGGAAAAGTTCATACAAAACATACGTCGGTCACTGAAACTGTCTTTAATCCATAGGATCAGTTTCTCCTGCCTGTTTCCAGCATCATGGCACTTCAGCCTGTCTCCGGTCGTGCTGCCCCGGCTCCTGCTCCCCAGCTTCAGACAGCTTCTCCTGCTTGGCTTTTTGGCAGCTTTCCTCGGTCTTGTCTACCTGCTGCTGGTCACGGGAAAGGGACAGAACATCTGGGTCCGAGAGGAGAAGCACTACCACAGGTCGGCCTTGCTGAAGAAATAAGCTTATGTAGTAGTTTTGTGGGGAACATTCTGAATTTTTCATCCTTCATTTTGTAGTATAGTTCTTTCCTACATGTGACTTTAAGGCAGTTATTTATGCCTTATGTTTATATAAGCTTAGTTATTTATGTAATATTTATTTTACACTATTGAAACATGACATATTGTCATATTGTCAACAGTAGCCAGTTGCTTAGGATTGGGATGAATGTTTGTTGCTGCTTCTGTTTATGTTTGTCACAGTTTGAGCAAGACCTTGTTCCCCCAAAATTATAATTTTACAGGAAAAGATCAAATTGACCCTATATTCATCTTGTCTGCTGGTGTGTAAAGAGCAGGGAACATTTTTATAACTTTTTAAAAAAAAAATTTAACATTTTTTTGCAAAGGAGAAAACTGGCTATTTGCTCTTACAAGGTAAAGTACACTTCAAGATGTAACCATAGGTCTGCAGCATTATTTTGATTATTTAAGTTAGTTTTTTTCCTTTTTCCTGTGTTTAATCACCTGAATGTCTTCACATCACTAGGCTGACTTCCCTTGTTGCCATACTTTTGTTTTCCAGGCATTTGGCACGGGTGACGGACGTCGAAGCCACGGACACGAGTAATCCCAACCTAAACTACGGCGTGGTGGTGGACTGTGGGAGTAGCGGCTCCCGCGTGTTTGTGTACACTTGGCCTCGGCATAACGGCAACCCTCACGACCTGCTGGACATACGACAGATGAGAGACCAGCACCGCAAGCCAGTAGTCATGAAGATCAAGCCAGGTCAGTGTGGAGAAACTGGTGGCCTAGTGGTAGGATACTCAAGTATAGACCAAGAAGTAACATCAAATCCAGCTCTCTGTCCTACTGCTAGAACCACCACCACTGGGCACCAGAGCCAGGCCCTATACCCCAAGTTGCTTCTACAATTCTGTCCCTGTAGTTAGAAAGTGGATAAGGGCATCTGCCAAAGGCTATAAACTGCAAGCAAGTGTAACAGGTAAAAAAAACAAAAGGTAAAAACAGGACAATATTTGTCTTTGTACAGGGATATCTGAATATGCAACTACACCAGGAAAAGCAAGTGACTACATGTACCCACTACTAAGCTTTGCTGCCCAACACATCCCCAAGACCAAGCACCAGGAAACCCCACTGTATATTCTGTGCACTGCAGGCATGAGGGTTCTGCCAGAGAGGTAATTGCATTGCAAGTCTACCATAAGACCTGTATCGGTGAATCCACAGCACGATTTGAACAACTTTTATACTTTTACTCCGTTTACAGCCAGCAGGAGGCCCTGCTGGAAGATCTGCGGACTGATATTCCTGTGAATTTCAACTTTCTCTTCTCTGATTCACACGTGGAAGTCATTTCAGGAAAGCAAGAGGGTAAAACAGATTTGACCAATATCAAAATTATTGCCACCGACCTGAGATCTTTCATTCAGGCAGCTTTGTAGGAGGTTCCAGGCCAGAAGCAGTGATTAATTCCCTTGTTTTCATTTTCACAGGTGTATATGCATGGATTGGAATTAATTTTGTCTTGGGGAGGTTCAATCATGTAGACGATGGTAAGTCTGCCTGATGTTTCCTGTTAAAAGGCCAAACACAAAAATGCACAAGGTTAATATTTAAACTGACTTGCTCTAATTAAAATACGTTTTACATTTTGAATCAGTTAATCACTCTAAAACATGCGTTTGGTTTTGTGTCCCTTTCATTACTGTTTTCTGTAGCTTCTTGATCACCTGCTGCCGGTGGCGTTTACTGTTAATAATTGGTTGTAGTTCAAATAACAGTCCTTTACATACACAGAACATCAGGTGTCTGCTACCTTCTGTACTCCCGAGACCTGTGTAATATTTTCGAGGCCTTACCAAGGTGCTGGTTATGTGAACCCTGTGTATTTAACACTGGTCTTATCTTAGAGTTCTGTTCTTTTGAACACTGCTGCATCCAAGGACACCTATTTTTAACAGACGTCTGCTTTCTGTGTACCATTCTTTATTTTCAGAGCAGGAAAATTAAATGTCGGCATGACTTAATCTTTGCTTGACCTTAATGTCATTAGAAGGCTTTTTCCATGTCTATAAATATGTTAACCTGACACTCCTAAGCCCAGTACCTTGGGGGATTATGGGCTTTGTTGTAACTTCACTACTCTAAATTAAATGAGTAAATGGAATGCTTGCATTTAGGCAGGGTTTTTTTTTTGTCTCTTTGAAGGAAGTCTCCATTAAGCAATGTACATATATTTTATTTCACACAGAGTGCCCACCAGGTGGTGTATGTTCTGTCAAAAGTGTGTTTTTAAGTAGTTTTTTAAAAACTATGTTTATATAATGGTCAATCATTGATTTATCACTATTAATATCACTAGTAATATTAATATGACACATTAAACATCCAGAGGTCTTGTTGGATGCATTTTCTGAAATACTGAATAGCAGCTGCAAGTAAAATATTGTAGCTTCATGATAATCTGTTGAATGTTAAAAGGCTCCTGGACAACCCAAACCTGTTGTTACTGTTGTCGTTACTGTTGTTGTTACTGTTGTTGTTACTGTTGTTGTTTTTGTTACTGTTATTTTTGTTGTTTTTGTTATTAATAATAATAATAATAATAATTGTATTAATTGTATTAAAGGGCACCTTACAAACATTACACCAGATCATAAAATTAAATTATAAATAACCATAATATATTTTAAGTCGCAAGTGCAAAACTAGAAATGACTAGGGACAAGATTAAAATGCATGATCTATAAACTTGGACTATGTATATTAATTGTCCATATTCATCTTCCATATCATGCAGTGCTTGGCCCCCTTCATTGCTGCTGCTTATCGCTTGATTACTAATTTTCAGTGTTTCCATGGTCTATCCTCCACCAGCACTTCACTCTTTCCTCACTTTCCATCCAATTTTCCTCATCAGTGTCCCTTCTTTTATTTAACACTGCTGTCTGCTGTCTTCACAGATCAGGAGGCCGTGGTGGAGGTGCAGGTTCCTGGTGGTGACCAGCAGGAGACGCTGGTGCGCAGACGCACGGCTGGAGTGTTGGACATGGGTGGCGTCTCCACTCAGATAGCATACGAAGTGCCCAAAACTGTAAGCTTTGCTTCTCCACAACAGGTTATTATCTACAACAATTTCAATTCTTAAAGCGAAATAGCTTGGTTTGGTCACTCACATTCTTTCCTCTCACCTCTCTGGTACCTGGTTATCTTACCTTGCCCTTCCCACTGGACTCAAAAACCCTGTAGAGCCGAGTCAGAGCTAAGATCAGCCTGCCGCATGGTGCCACAGCAGTGTGTGTGGGTGTACTAGACCTAATCATTTTGCAGTGCCACAGAGAAAAAGAAACCAAAACTGATTTAGCATGTTTTGATGTGCATTTGTGGTGTGTTTGATTTCTTTTTTTGTTGTTACTAATGGAAATTTTCATGGCCTTTTCCCAGAACTTTGCCTGTAAGTTTGCTTTTATACTTACACACAGCGTTTGATCTTCTAAGAGCTGTATTTTTCAATCAAAGAAAAGTGGGATGCTTTCATATTTATCATTGACTGGAGGGCAAGATGACTTTCCCTGTCTCAGATGCTTCTTTGAAAACTTAATTAAGCGTTCTTTGTCATCTGGACTTATGAAGCCAGTGAATGTGCTTTTGCGGATTAATGGCTGGTATTGTGCATATGTTAACATTAGTAACAATGGTGGGTTTTTTGGGTTATTTTTTTTAAAAAGCACCTTTATCTCATACACTTCAAGCTCAGACGTGTCTTTTGCCTGCATGGTGTTTCCATATGCGTTTACAGGAGGATGTGGCTAAGAACTTGCTGGCCGAGTTTAACCTGGGCTGTGATGCTCATCGCACGGAACACGTTTACCGGGTTTACGTGTCGACGTTCCTGGGCTTTGGTGGGAACGCAGCTCGACAGAGATATGAGGAGCAGCTTGTGAGCAGCACTTTCCTCCAGAACAAGTAAGAACCACAGTGACTACCAGCAGCTAAGGAACGAGTCTGGACTGAGTGTTGGGTCTGCATCCATGTTGGAATGTTAGACATGAAAAGAAACAAATTAGAGTGATATTTAATAAAGTATTGACTTTATTAAAGTGTACACTTATATTTTTGTGGAAAGTAACTTGTCTGTTCTCTTTATAAACATACAAATCCTTAAAAAGATTGTTCTGAGTGGTACAGTTGTCAATGGTTTTAAACTTATTCAGTTTCTGTGGCCTGGAGTCCAAGTCTAAGTGTAAGGAAAGAAGAAAGTTTCCAAGAAGAAAATGAATATAGTAAAATAAAAAAATGAAGCAAACAATTAAACAGGACACTGATTAGTTTACGTATCAGATGGTTAGAGATTTATGCCCATAATGGTGACTAGTTCTCTTTTTTTTCTGCTTAAAGAGCCACCAGATTTTTCTTCTCTCTACCAGCTGCCAACTTGTATTATTATTATTATTATTATTATTATTATTATATAACATTGTGATATTACTTGTTAAACCTTTTTAATGCGAAGTTTTTATTTAGTAAAATCTCTAATTGTCTAACTACCATTCCAACTCACCTGTGCATTCTCCTTTATTTGTGTGTGTGTTTCTGTGTAGGCTTCTTGGTCAGCATCGTGGTGAGAGTATTGACTCGCCTGTGCTGGACCCCTGCATGCCCACTGACCTACAGGACGAGGTGGGCCCTCCCAACCAGAGGCTCCACCTCCGTGGTACCGGAGACTTTGATCGGTGCCGCCTGCTGCTGCAGCCGTTCCTCAACCGCACCAACGAGACCAGCACCTCACTGAATGGGGTCTACCAGCCCCCCATAGACTTTACCAACAGCCAGTTCTATGGCTTCTCAGAGTTCTACTACTGTACAGAGGATGTGCTTCGCATGGGGGGCGATTACAACTCCACCAAGTACGCCAACGCTGCAAAGGTAGGCTCAACCACGTTTGTGTATCTATAGGTACCGTAACCAGGTTTATGTTGTTTTAATTTATGTTGGATCGTCAAATGTACATTTCTTTATTAGTCCTACCCTTATGCGGCTTAGTTGAATAATCAGAGATAATTAATCGTTCCATGCTTTGCGTTCTTTCGTAGCTGCAATTTAGCCTTTCGTCATAATGATAGAGGTTACTCTATTGTTCTCAGCAGCTGTGAACACGTACATTGTGTGATGAGACGTTTCTCTATTTTGTAATTGCTGTATATACCGGCATTACAGGAGAAGAGAAAGCACAAACTGTTGCCTCAAGGCTGAAGTGAAAGTACAGACAATTTTAGTGTACAGTCACAACTTTTGCAACTCCTGGACTGGACTCTTTTGGCAACTGGTAGCTACATCACAGTAATGTGCCACTATATAGATACACAGAAATCATACATCCTGCTTACTGAAGAAATCTGTTACCAACGTTTGTCGTTTCTCAATAAAGATGTTTTAGGAACTTTTCTTTTCTCTGTTGTAGACCTTGCACCTAACTGTTAAGTTTCAAAATGATTGATCCACTTTTGCTATCATATTTTAACTATATTTTTAAATCCATATTTATAAATTAAGGTATTTTGACAAATCAGGAGTTCCAGAAGTGCAAACATGGAAACACAGTGTTCTGTTTTGTTGGAAATGAAATCCACTGTTTGTATATATTCTAATTTTCTCTCCTCTATTATATATTGTTATATTATATCATGTTATGTCCTCATCCTGTGATCTTGGTGATTGCAGGACTACTGCGCCACTCAGTGGAGGATTCTAAAAGAGCGCTTTGACCGCGGTCTCTACGCATCCCACGCAGACCTTCACAGGCTCAAGTATGTTCCAGCTTACCTTTCCCTCACTTATTAGATAAACACAATAGAGTGACGAGTTCTAAAAGGACTGGAGAAACAGGATCTCTCTCCCTTTCTGGACAGGTACCAGTGTTTTAAGTCTGCCTGGGTGTATGAGGTGTTCCACTCAGGTTTCTCGTTCCCTGTGGCCTACGACAACCTGAAGACTGCGCTGCTCGTATACGACAAGGAGGTGCAGTGGACCCTGGGAGCCATTCTGTACCGCACACGCTTCCTACCTCTGAGGTACGTCCATATCAGTCTAAAAATAAAATGTTATGTTTTTACTTTCAGCCAAGACATGTGGTTATGATGGTGTATGACATTTACAGTAACCCCCAGCTTATCGCAGCGATATTGTGACATAGTACAAAAGAAAACAGCCTCCAAATGCCTCTTTTTATATTTTTATATGTATTTGTACTGGACAGTTTACACTGAACTCCCGCAGTGCTAGAATGTAAATAGCGATGTTATTCCTGTATAGACTGTACTGTTTTCTTTGGTAAAAGCAGGTAAATACAGTAATAAATTCATTTAATTTACAGCAATAAAAATACAGGGCTTTACAATATGAAAAACACGAGAACACTCTAGATGCACCACGGGGGAAATTCTGGACTACTGCTGCATCAAAGGGCAGCAGCCAATCAGCAGCAAGGAGATATAAATAACGCTCTCGAATTGGCTACTTTCAAACCACCCGCCTCTGAGTACCTGTGATTGTGGTACTCTTCGTCTTTGAGCTGGGTGTTTCTGTTTGGGGCGGTGCTGAGCAGCGAAGGTTAATTCCATTCAGGTGTCTGATTGCCCAAACATAAACAACCAGCACAAGGACAAAATCCGGGATGGACTGAAACCACGACTGCTGATCCGTGTTTTGAATGAACGAAAATTCTCAGCTGTGAAGAGCTCATAATTATTATGTTCTCACAGTGTTCTCTTATTCCTCTGCTTTTCAGGGACATCCAGCAAGAGAGTCTGAAGGGGTCTCATTCGCACTGGCACCGAGGCTTCACCTTCATGAATAACCACTATCTGTTCCTGGCTTGTTTCCTGGTGGTTCTGCTCTCCATCCTGCTGTATGTTCTCAGGCTGAGGCGCATTCACAACAGAGCTACTCTGCTCCGCGGGACCTCTGTCCAGTGGCTGGAGGAGGGTCTGGGCTCCCCAGACTTACCTGTCACTCTGTAAAGACCTGGGCTATCTAGAGGAGGGTCTGTGCTTCCCAGACGTTCCCCATCACCCTATAAAGGCCCTGGGCTCTTTCTACTCACTGAATCTGCCCAGTCAGTTGATAGAGGAGAGTTCAATCTCCAGACTTTTTTTGTGTGTGTGTACAGTATAGGCCCTGTGAATCAGTGCATCTGTCCACTAACTTGAGGAGGGCTTCGACTTTCGAAATCTTCTAAACCATGAACCTTATATGACTGCCAGTCTCAACCCAATCAGTCCCTCCCTCTCTTCCTTCCTTTCCAGTCTGGAACCTTCATATGAAATCATTTCTTATTATAAATGCTGATGGAAAGGACCAGATGGGGACGGGGAGACTTTTTGGTGCAATGTTCTCATCGAGACTGCTGGAGAGCTGGACGTTCAGGCCGTTTCTGGCTGCCCTCAGTTCAGTGTGGTCTTTGTCTTGAATAATTTAAAGCCTGTGTCTGCTGCCTTTAGTTTTTAAGCATTACTGTTAATGTGAATGGAGTTCTGAATACGAAGGTTCGCATGAGATTTGTGTGTGCGCTCCCACATGCTATAATACCCTGCCTGTCCTGTAAGATTAAGCGGCAGCTCTCATCACACCCTTGTTCACACACCACACTTTTCTGTTGACCTGTTGGTGCCAAAGAGAAGATGCAGTCATTTATTAAGTTCACTTAAGTTCATTAGTAGGAATGAACATTATCCTCAGTCCTGGCCGATAAGACAATGTTTATCTGTGTTGCGCTGTCAAGAACCCCAAACTGTCATTTCAGTATGATTGTGTACTTAGAAGAGAGCTAAAAAAAAAACACATTGAAAACTGATCTGAAAACAGATTAAAACCAAGTTCTGATTATAGGAAAAGTTATTAAGATGCTGCTGAATTCTGTGAAGATATTAATTATGCAGATCACCAGCTTTATTGGCTCAATTAATGATTTCCAGTATCTTTAATTGTAGAATTGAAATATCAAGTCGAATCCTATAAAGTTCAATAACTTCTGCTGTAGTTTGACTCAACAGGAAAAGTGCAGGTAGACACACCAACATGATTGTGGAGATAGAAATTGGGTTGGGTATTTTTTTGATAGTGTCCCTTTTCTTGGGAGTCCATGAAGCATAGCATTTATTCACAAATCGGAACTGTTGCGCCTTTTAGTTTGCTATAAAGTGTCAGAGATTCAAAAATGCTCCTAGAAAATAGCAATGGATCTGAGATTTCAGCCTCCAGTAATGGAATGATTTTTCTTTTCCTATCTAAGGTCAGTGTTTGAGCGCTTTAGACAGATATCAATGTACAGTTCCAGCAGAGTTTACCTCAAATTTATTGTGACTTAACTATGACTCAATCCTATGGAGTCTCTCGGTCCTGGCTTGATCCCTTTTCCAGAGAAAAGCACTCACTTAAAGAGGGTGTGTGTGCATGTGTGTGAGGTACTCACAGTATAGATGAGAGGAATTTTTTTTTATTGTTTTGTAGATGACACTGTTCATATTTATTGATTCTCTCCATGTACTGTTTAAAGGATGTTTAGGAAGGGGCTGTTTTCTAGTTCTGCTTTCTATAGGCTTGGTTCTGTTGTTGGTGCCAGTTTGTGAGTGAGAGAATGAGCCTAGAGAGAATGTGTGTGTGTGTGTGTGAGAGAGAGAGTGTGTTTACTTGTCTCTGCCAGTCTTAGAAAAGATCCACAATTCGGTTTTTGGCTCGTTTATTATTGCACCGTTTGTCTTGTTTTTTTATTCATTTTTATGAGTAATTTAATGATCACTTCTTGATGATTGTACATTCTCCCTCTTCTCCTCTCCCTCTCCCTCTCCCTCTCCCTCTCCCTCTCCCTCTCCCTCTCCCTCCCTCTCTCTCTCTCTCTCTCTCTCTCTCTCTCTCTCTCTCTCTCTCTCTCTCTCTCTCTCTCTCTCTCT
>JBBJLR010000018.1:1790942-1805223 GCA_037577145.1 Brachypetersius gabonensis | reverse complement strand
AATTATGATTTAATTATTTTTCCTAAAAATAAAAATAAACATTATGGTTTCGGCAGTTCTCTTAAACATTGACGGCTTAGACCACACACCAGCCCGCTTTAATTCTATTGGTTGCGCGAAAATGCATTACGGCACGCAGCGGTCAAAGTTGAACAAATTTCGACTTTGACTGCGGTGCGCGCAGACGACCGACGAGTTGCGCGCTGCCGCGAGCAGTGCCACATTTGCACCGAGACCGGCGCAGCGTTCTTGCGCTCTTGCGCCGTGCAAGCCATAGAAAATAATGGGTTTCAGAGCAAAGGTCAGCGCATGATGCGTTCGGTTTGAAAGCCCCTTAAGACGACGATGCCATCGTCCATCGCGATGTTTCACAGACATCATACGATGCCAAATTGGTCGACATCACCCAACCCTAGTAAAAACTTTATAGTGTTCATGTTTTTCTGCTTTGGATTTGCTGGTAATAAAGACGCTGACTAGTCTATGCAGAAATAAAATGAAATGCAATATTTCCATTCCAGCATGTTTTTTTTTTTAAAAAAAAGAAAAGAATTTATTTAAACGGAGCATTTAATGCCTCCCGTTAAACATTTGAACCATTGAACATTGTTGAAAAATCTGAAAATATGTTTTTTAATAATTTAAATCTTAAATAAATGTAATCATTTAAGTACTTAGCCAGAAGAAAATAGAAAAAGGAACAATCTATAACAGCAGCACAGAAGAGGAAGAAACTGCCCAGTGATGTTTTTGCCCTCTTTTCTGTGGCACTGGGTGAAGAGTTTTGGAAAAACGCCATTTATTGCAGTTCAGTCAGTCTTTGCCGATATGGATATTGTTGATATAGATATCGTGATGACTGTAAATTTGCGATATATTGTGCAGCCCTACCTGGTACTCAATTGATTTCTGATTGGTCAGTACTGAAATCTGCAGAGTCTTTTGGACAAACAGTTCTTTCGGTGTTTGTGGAGCATTAATGAATTATAACGGCTGCATTTTTAAACCGTTGATGCTGGACGGGATCGATGGGACTCACCAAGACTCATTTACTGAACACATTTGTAGCGACCCTCCTTCCTCATTTCGCCCCAAAAATAACTGCTGAAATGTCTATTTTTTCATGCGATGTCTTTAATTTTATACCAAATTGTAGAGAGTAGGATCCATAAGAGTATCAATAATAATCAGTATTGATAAGCATTATCAGTATTGATATCAGTATCCTATTCATCTCCAGTACTGTTTTCACTTCAAGTTCTCACTCCTGCACAGTAACAGCAGTTTTCCACCAAACATCAGCCTATAATAATAGTAATGGGTGTCAATACTGTATATCCCCTATTATTTGTTAGTGGATTAGAAGTTTGCACAGGCTGCTGATCAGTCGTGTTGCTGCTTTCAGAAGTTTAAGCTCAGATTTGTTTATAGAGGACATGAACTGCAAATAAAGAGCATTGTAGGGAGATAATGAAGAGAGATGGTGAAGTGGATGTGGTTAGGTTGTGTAAAGCTAGGCTTGCTTCTTAGTGGTTTTTTTTGCCTGTGGTATTTGTTTTCTGTAATTACGGAATACAGAAGTGTCTCAGAATTTGATGTTTACTGTAGTTGTCTGGATTGTTGGAAAGAACGTGGGAGATTACGTTTAAACCTGCTTTGATATGGTGCAGTTACGTTCAGTTTTGGTTCTGACCGTTATGTTCAAATGTGGGTACCAGGCCTGGGTGATATGGCCAAAAATCATTGTTTCTGTATTTTCAAATCATTGATGATATTAGGACTACAGTTAAGACAGTCAATATAATAAATAGCGATAACCCTATATATTCACTTTAACGCTGAATAAATATATATTTTAAGTTATCAGATTTGAGTGAAGGTTTTTTTGTTCTGACATGTTTTCATCTATTTAATGGCCTTTAGTTTCTATATTTTAAACAGTGAAAATTGCTAGTTTAGGTGACTGTCAATTTCTCTGCTGATTTGTGCTGTTAGTAGGGAACTGCTAGACTGCTCTCTCTGTCCAGTGACATCGCCACCTAGTGTCTAGAATGATTAATTTTATAAGTGCTTTCAGTAATAGGGGATGATACATTTGACAAAAATACTTTAAACATGCAGCTTCAGTGACCAAACACTTTTATTTACATTTCTACCAAAACCTTGACACTTGCCGTTTCCCATTTTTGAGTTTCTCAACTCGTGCGCAACATTAATCCTTAATCTTGAAAGGCAGAATTCCCTCTAGTCTAGGGCTCTGTTACGAATTATTAAGAAGGTTGCTCTGTTCTATTATTTTGCTCAATCATTCATCATTGTGTGACATGGAAGTTTTCCGATGATTTTCCAGAGCATCCAGAAAACCTTTTTTGGAGACGTGTTTGTCGTTGTTCTTCCGACCTCCTGGCTTTTGTTATCCACCATCATATCAAACCGTTTGCACACCACAAAGCATGTTTTTATTACAGCGGTCAAATTTGGTGCAGGCACAGAGATGGGCTGCCTCTATCTTCGGCCGCATATTGATTTCGTTTCCTTCCCCTTAATTCGTTAACAATAAAATGTCCTTTTCGTTTCCTTAGAAAACATCTGCCAGTTTTAAAGAAACTGCGAAATCTTTTTGTAGAAATCAGTAGACATTCAAATTTGAAACAAAAGCCCTCTCAGACTTTCCGGGACCGCGCAGGAAAAGGACGTTTGGATCTTAATGTTTTGGGATTTTTCCCTAAAACACCCAAGAGTGTAAATTCTCTATTGTTTTGTATTACTTGTTCCTCTGGCTCAGCTCATGGCATTACCATCAGTTGAGTGTTTCAGTATCCTCTGTTTGCGGTGCCATGTCTAATTTGAATGAAAATCTTAGTCCTGGGACAATCAGAAACAGAAATAAATATTGATATTTCTTTGCATCTATTTATTTCTCTCTTATTGTCATCTTTGGCTTGCTTTATAAAAAGCTGCAGCACAAAGAATGTCTCTGTGCATTTAAAGATGCATCTGTCTCCTTTTGCAAGGGGAGTACATTAAACCAAAATAAAAGATTATTAAACGCAACAAATTAGGGCTGCACAATATTCGGAAGATATGCGATAATGAGTGTTGCCATGGCGATATCACATGCGATAAGTGAGTAAAAACGTAGTCTTTATAATGTTCATGTTTTTCTGCTTTGGATTTGCTGGCAACAGACTCCAGACACTGACTAGTCTATGCAGAAAAAATTAAATGCAATATTTCCATTCCAACATGTTTTTTTAAGAATTTATTTAAACAGAGCATTTAATGCCTCCCATAAAACATTTGAACCATTGAACATTGTTGAAAAAATTTTCTTAAATAACTTTAAATAAATGTAACCATAATTTAAATTATAGTAAGTTCTTAGCCAGAAAAAATAGCAAAAAGCACAGAAGATGAAGAAACTGCCCAGTGATGTTTTTGCCCTCTTCTCTGTGGCTCTGGGTGAAGCGTTTTGGAAAACCAACATTTATTGCAGTTCAGTCAGTCTTTGGCGATATGGATATTGCACATGTTTATCGCGATGACGGTAAATTTGTGATATATTGTGCAGCCCTAGAACAAACCAAAAACCATGTTTCTGGTTGTGCTTTCCCGATTTAGCCCGTCAGTACGACCCACTGCTGTGTGTGATCAGTGATTGCAGATCACTGATCAGAACACTTGAGACTTGCAGAAAGAAAAGAAACAACGTATTGATTTTATAGTTTTTAATAATTGTCTATAGTCTCACAGCAGTGTCACAGATCAAGAGGTTTTGAATCGGGGGCATAGTTGTCATTTTGTTATTTGCAGGGCAGTGGCAAGCGATTTTGGTTAGTTTTGACAGAGAAGCACTTTAGTTTTGCTGACTTGTAATGGGGGGGGGGGGGTACGGGGTACGGTAGGCGCGGCGTTTTGTTTTCCAGTTTCATATTGTTGCTGTGACAGCAAAGATTTAGGCGTGGCAGACTCAGAGAAATGTTACCAGCACTGGAAACACTGGACCTCAACCATCAGTTGATTGATGTTGAAATTAAAGAAAAAAAATGTTTGTGTAAATGTAACTTATTGCATTGCTAATTTATTGTTTGATTAATAAAATAGTATAAAAGCCACAATGGGGAAACACTGTCATAACTGTCTAATTTCTCTCCACAGACACGCATGCAGAGTTTACAGCCAGACCCGAAGGCTCAGTACCGGAGTGTTTATGGAGCGCTGCGGAGGATCGTCAGAACTGAAGGCCTCCTGCGGCCCCTCAGGGGTCTCAACATCACTGTCCTGGGGGCCGGACCCGCCCACGCCCTGTACTTCGCCTGCTATGAGCGTATAAAGCGCAGCCTCAGCGACGTCATTCAGAATGGAGGCAACAGCCACATTGCTAACGGTATGTACGACTGTTGTGATTCAGTAATCACATTATTATTATTATTAATGAGACGAGTGTGATGAAGTGGTGCTCAGTTATTGATTTTATTCTTGCTTTCTCTCAGGACTTGCAGGAAGTGTAGCCACTGTCCTCCATGATGCAGTAATGAACCCTGCTGAAGGTACCATCATGATCTTTCCTGTAGCACTTTCAGGTTGTTTTACTTTTAGGAAGTTTTAAACGGCACATAAGAGGAAATGCTGAGTTTCCTTTAGCTTTTGAAACAAGTTTGAGGATGTAAAGGTAGTCTGTATGTGGAAAATAAACAGTGAAACCTTGGTTGCGATGTTACCTGTAGCAGTCATCGGTGATGAAGGAAGTTTATACATTTAGATGTTGAGGAACATGGTCATTGGTTGTAGCCTTCTAAAGCATCTAGACTTCTGACAGGCTGAAAGGCTTTTCCTAAAGTGATTATTGTGAGGAAACGTTTATTCCATACATTTCAGCCTTTAAGAACAAAAGGTAGCTAACAAAGCTTATTGCAAACATAAGAGCAAAGTAACAAAAGCAGCTTCTTAAGGTTCGAGAGGTATTGGAAAGTAGTATTAGCCTGTGCTTATGACTGGTCTTCTAGGTTAAACAATACAAATAAATGTTCGAAAATCTCAAGGATGGTTTAAATAAAGGCATTTTGTATTTCTTTAAAAATTTATTTTTTTTACTTTATTTCTTCCGCAGTGGTAAAGCAGCGGATGCAGATGTATAACTCCCCCTACCGAGGCCTGTGGGACTGCGTCCTGACGGTCAGTCGTAAGGAGGGCCTGGCCGCCTTCTACCGCAGCTACAGCACACAGCTCACCATGAACATTCCCTTCCAGGCTGTGCACTTCATCACGTACGAGTTCATGCAGGAGTGGCTAAACCCTCAGCGGCAGTACTGGCCTGGGACGCACATCCTTTCGGGGGCGGCGGCTGGCGCGGTGTCTGCTGCAGTCACGACTCCGCTAGACGTGTGCAAAACCCTGCTGAACACGCAGGAGAACGTGGCCCTCAGCTCGGCGCAAGTGAGCGGTCACCTCTCGGGCATGGCAAACGCCTTCAGGACGGTCTACCGGCTGGGTGGCATGCCGGCCTTCTTCAAGGGAGTGAGGGCGAGGGTCATCTACCAGATGCCCTCCACCGCCATCGCGTGGTCAGTCTATGAGTTCTTCAAGTACTTCTTGACCCAACATGAGCAGCACAGCCTGGAACATTCGAGGGAGACCGACAAAACAAGACCAACATGAGGCTAAGGGCAATGGTACCTAATCCTGGCCCTGGAGTTCCGCGTCCTGATGATCGTCCCACTCCAACATACCTGAACCGTACAGTCAGCAATCTGTCCTGTCTGTGCTCCGCCCACAAGTGATTGTAGCTGTATTACCCTCGCTAGCTAATGTCCTACACACAGCTTATACAGCATGGCTGTTTCTCAACCCTCTGTATTCCAGCATAGCAGCATTTGCATTTGTGGGCGGAGCATGGATACATCAGTACAAGCCTTTCCAGTCGAGTGTGTTGGAGCCGGTGTTGTCAGAACAGAACCATTTCAAGAACAGGTTCGGGTACCACTAAGGATTACAGTTCAAATTTTGCTGACACTGCCACTCCTGGGTCTTCCTTTAAGGCCCTCAGCAAAGAATCGGCGCTAAATAGAGGCACGTGAAGACCAGCTGATTTTGGCTCGTCCCACTGTGTGCACAAAATTGCCCCGAAAAAAAAAAAAAATGCTGGTGACAGCACTTCCTTCTTCTCAGATGAAATATTTATTTATTGGAAGAATTTATCGCTGTTACAAACAGAAAATAGATTTAGACGTTAAAAGAAATGCACACGCAAAATGAAGAGTGAGAGCAAACTTTGGTTCGTCTCCGATTCGCTTAATGTGACACTTGATCTGACTCTGCAAGACCAGACTTGTGGCACCTATTTGAAATCATTTCACACTACTACAGCGATGGTGTTGCTGTTGGATGTAATGTGATGCTGTGAAAGTTTAAAGTATGCCTCTGGAAGTACAAGACCACATCCTTGTGTCCCTCTGTTTTCATGGTAATAACTGAAGACATTACTTTTAGGCCTGTCCATGTGTTTGGAGGTGACAGGAAATCTGCATGTATATTGTGTGTTCCTTTCATATTTCCAGGGCTTCTCCGAATTTTGGATGGTCCACAGAGTTGTATGCCAAAGTTTGGGCTCCTCTGATCAAATGAAATCTCTAAGTAGAAATAAGTTCATATCCTCACACTTCACAGTTTAATGCAACGTTACTGTTTTCAGACTTTAACGTGTGGTGTGGCAGAGTAAAAACAACGTGGCCTGTGCAAAAGTTATGCCTTTTTTCAGCTTATCAACAAAATAATAGAAGTTTTGCATACAAATGCCATAGAGGATGTGCTAACTTTATTTTCACTAAGAAATTCAACAAATTGTAATTTGATCTTGGGTTTACAAACTTTTGCATCTGACTGTTTTCCCTCGCTCACTGTTTACCTTCCTGTGTGTGTTTATTGAGGATTGTTTAGCAGAAGACATTCCCCAGTTCGGCTGCACGATAAATATGGAACAACTGTGCTTTTAAGAAAAGTGCCCTTCTTTGTAAAAAGACTGGAGTGAGGTGAGGCGTTCATTTCCATGGCCAACGTATGCATTTGACGGGTCAAAAAAAAGACTGCTGAAGATTTTATACTGCGTTTCCTGTTTTTCTTTTCTATTTTTTTTAAGAATTTTGCTTTAATGTACCAACATGAAGAGAGAAACTGGATCCAGGCAGCATCATGGATCTAAACAAGTGGTCAGCTTCGTTGATATATTTCACTGCTGTAAATAATATCTGCACCTAATAGATGAGCACCTCACCATCCTGGGAGCTTTGTTGCTAATCCAGGACTATACTAGAATTTGGATCAGTGCTCTGATCAGACGTTCTCAGTTTTCGTGAGTCATAGATTTCTCTGTGACCTTGTTCTATAAATTGAGTTAAACATAGTGTGTACAAACCTGTCCAGGGTGTTTCTCTACCTGTCACCCTGTGACCTCTGGGACCCTGGTTGGGATAAGCGGCTTGGATGGATGGATGGATTAGTAGGATGCTTAGGTGGATGGATGGATGAATGGGTGGAGGATGGATGAATGGGTGGAGGATGGGTGGATGAATGGGTGGAGGATGGATGCATAGATGAATGGGTGGAGGATGGATGAATGGGTGGAAGATGGATGCATGAATGAATGGGTGGAAGATGGATGCATGGATGGATGGGTGGAGGATGGATGAATGGGTGGAGGATGGATGCATAGATGAATGGGTGGAGGATGGATGAATGGGTGGAAGATGGATGCATGAATGAATGGGTGGAAGATGGATGCATGGATGAATGGGTGGAGGATGGGTGGATGAATGAGTGGGTGGAGGATGGATGGATGGGTGGATGAATGAGTGGGTGGAGGATGGATGGATGGATGGATGAATGGGTGGTTGGATGGATGGACAGATGGACGGATTGACACAGTTGGATGGATTGATGGATAGGTAGATGGATGGATGGATGAGTGGGTGGAGGATGGATGGATGAATGGGTGGTTGGATGGATTGATGGATAGGTAGATAGATGGATGGATGAACGTACGCACTGGCCCTGAGTGCACTTGCGATGTCACTTTTCTCCTAGTTCCCCAAATGTATCTGCCCTTAAAACCATAAGCCTTGATCTCTTTTATAAAACACTCCATGGCAAGGTACAAAAACGTGTCCGTGAATATGCAAAACTAACAAAACTCCTCCTTATCGCAAAGCTTGGCTCTAGGTCTCGTATCTAGATGCATTCTCTCATTCGGGATGAATGTTGAATTCGCTGAAGGCTTCGCCTTTAAAATCTTAAAAAAAAGCTTTGCACTAAAATCACGCACAAATATAAAAGTCCTTGGAAGTGTAATATTGTAAATAATGTATTATATAACTGAAGTGTCGGCAGCTTTTTTTGTTTTAATGGAATTTACCTCTTATTTTAGAGCTTAGTGAATGCAGGTCCCGGTCTGAGATCAGCAGTCTAATAAATGCACTCACCAAATGCATTGATGCGTCTTGCAGCCCAGGACATCCCGTGTGTTTTATTGTGGCCTGGCCACTGTGAAAATCTCCATGATGTCGATTTTCAGGGCTGAAAATGAATGATGTGAACAAACCAGTTTTTATAAAATGATTGGTGATATTTTAGTGTGCGCAACCTTAATATTGGCCCCTTGTTTATATTTCTCTATTCCAGCTTTTGTTTAGCACATAAGATATTGCTGACATGTACATATTTAGTAACAATTAAAATAATGTCTCAGACTGACATTGTAGAAAGTCAGAAGTAATTTAACCTTTTTGTAGCACAGCAGGACAGTCATTCCATTTGTTTGTGGACATTCTGGATCGAATGTGCTTTCAATGATCTATGCAGCTTTATCCCATTATGACTATGGGTTACTAACAGGGACCCCCTTACCTCTAAGATTGAGTGCGTGAACTAGAATTGGTGGCTTTTGGAGAAATGTTGGGGGGGGGGGGATCTTAATTTTGCCCTTTCCCTAAACTTCGGTCTCCAACCGGATTGGAAGCGTTCTTCCAAAATTCCACCGGTATCAGCGAATCCGAGGAGGTTTTTTGGTTTATTTGCCTTTTGATTTAATGCGCATTGCTTGAATGTTGACGTTGTTAGTGTTGTGTTGGGGGGGGGGGGGGGGGGGGGGGGGGGGGGGGGGGGGGGGGGGGGGGGGGGGAAGTTGTTAGGGTCCTGTTGAAACCCCCCCCCCCCCCCCCCCCAGTCACTTTGTGCTCAAAGACCCAAAGATACACCCTTACCCACTTACTTAAACGCAGCATAGCTTTAAAAAAGACAAAAAAAAAAGCGATGCCACTCTCTAAAAACAGGTGGGTTCAGTGTTATCTGCTAACATGCAAAAGTAGCATGACTCGATAATGCCTTTTTTTTTTTTTTGCAACATTAGCTTGTTTGACCAAGCTATTCTTTAAAAGAATTGGTTTATAAGCAATAATCCTGAACTGTTTCCTAAAACAGGGAACTTAAAATGGCCTTTCTGATTGTTTTTGTGTGTGTTTTATGACTTTAGCTTGTATTTAATGCACAGCGGCTGCCGGGCCACGATATAGAACTGCTTTTTAGCCCATGTAACAGAAGTATTTCACAAGGAACCTAAGAATTTTTTTTTATTTATTGTGAAAACTGCAAGGAACCTGTTCCTAACTTACTCAAGCTTTTAGCTTTATTTTCTACGTTCTGGCTCTCCCTGTGGTCTCTTCATGATCGTCTCCACCTTTGTGCTCTTTGCTGTCTGAAAGTACGAGTCAAGACTTGATGTGTTTCACAGTTTCACGTTTCGTTCAGTACAAAGTGCCACAGGCTCTGAAGAACCGAAGTCTCGAAGCGTTTGACGCAGCTGCTCTCTGCGCACAAAACCAGAAGGAACACTGAGCACAGAGTGCCATCTAGAGTTACTAAAGCTACTTTACAACCGAGGAAATGATGTAGATGCAAAATGTTTGATTCGTGAAAATGCTGCTACAGTTTGTAACACTGGAGCTGAAATAAAAATATTAATTAAATTGTTTCTTCAGTGCTTTTTATTTTTTCTTCAATCACGCCATTATCTGGAATTCACTGTGGACAAAAGTATAGGGACACCAGACTAGTACACCAACGGGGATTTTAAGGACATTGCATTCAAATCCATAGACCGGGGCAATTCAACTTCAATAGCAAGTGGGACGGATATGGAAGTCACTGGGGCACAATTTCGTGCTCTCCCTGGCTATCGTAAACGGGGCCCGTTTATCTGGGGAAGGCGGGCTGACGGGATTCTGCGCCGCCCCAAATGGACTGTCGGCCCGGTATATGCCCAATGGCCAGTCCGGCACTGGGTGAGTGCCGCTTTAACCGTCAAACATAGCCGTTTTAAAGCCGTCCGGTTCTAAACGAGAACTGATCATTAAAATCGTTAGAGTAGATACATCACCGACTTAAGAGTACAAAGTTTCTCCCCTCGCTGTGTGTGTGACCGGATTCTCTATGGTAACTGCCCATTTTCTGACAAATCCCGCCTCTCAGCTGTGATTGGCTAATAGTATGGCAGCTTCTATGCTCGGATTGGCTAATTTTATACAACGAAGCAGATAATCGATCCTGGCGAAAGGGGTCTACCAGCCAATCATGATCCAAAATCAATAATTTTATTATAATCACACGAATCTCACACTGATTTACTGGCAGTCTTGTGGGCCACTAAAATATTCAATAGGGTCGGATCCGGCCGATGGGCCGCTAGTTGAATACACCTGCCATAGACTTGAGTGTGCACTGTGATACTCACTAGTGGTGTGCGATACCAAGTAAAAACAGAGCCAGTATCGCTGATACCGATATTTTTTTTTGTTCACTTTTTAATAATTAAGGTGGCTGCATCATCAAATTGCTAAATCTGAATGAATTTGCCTGTCCTTTAAGTGTTTTTGTGATTATTCCTTTGAATGATTCATTAATTAAAACACAGGACAGAATTTGAGCAAAGTTATGAATAGAAAAATATATTTTTATTATATAAATTAAAATATTTTATAACAATGACAATATTTTTTTTCTTAAAGAAAGAACACAAAATTCTCACACCAAACTACAATGCAAATTAACAATTCAAAAATAATTAAAAAAAGAATTAGTGAAAATACAACAAAGTGCAATTAAACCAAACCCCAAAGAAATAAATATAAATGATTAAGTCTATAGCATCTATTTGTTGCTGAAATAGTTTATATACATTTAACAGACTTTTTACAAATGAGACAGCTGGCTGTTGTGTCATTTTCAGGCTGAAAATCTTTCTCTTGCTCTCGTTCCCCTCTCGTTCTTAAGTCACGTGACTGTACAATATCAAAACACAGGAGGGGGAGGAAAAGGGGAGGAAGAGCAGAGTGTGCTCTGTGCGGTGACCGGTGAGGCTGGTGAGGCGCTTGAAAGTATCGGTACTAAGGTATCGATCTTATGACACTGGTATCGATCAATATCAATACCAACTTTGATATTGAAAGTATCGATATTTGGATCGATCTGCCCACCACTAATACTCACATGTCCTTTTAAGAATCGTCTTTGCCCTGAACATGCTTTTGGGAAGTCCATTCTGGAGGCAGCTTAACTCAATATGCAATTCAGCATCAAATGGCGAAAACTGTAAAAACATATAGCTAAAAGATTTTAGAAGGCAGGGAGTAAATAGATCACTGTATGAAGTTTTACATGACCTGTCAGATCCTTTTCACCCAGTGCATTTAATCTTGGGGACAAAACGAACAACGTTTGGGATGGGTTGAGAGCCAAAAAGACAAATACACAAGAAGAGGTGGCAGCTACACACCTCACACACTGAGATTGTCTACATTTTTATGTTACATAATATTTACTAAAAATATACTCAATATTCTTTGCTAATAAATGTAAACGTTCATCATTTTGAGTTCCTGTATCAGCCAGTGTAATATTTTTTAGTTCATCATTATACTGTTGAATAAAAAGCCACCTAATATAAAATATAATGTGGATTTCCAGACGAGTGGAGTGCTGAAACACTAACAAGTCCATTTAAAGTTAAAGGACAGTCTAGAATTTCCATTCAACAACTTTCCAGTTGAACAAGAATAAAAATCTGCAGTTTATGAAAAAATCTGTGCTGTGGTAAACATAAATGTTGAATGTAGTTAAATTGGCTACTAAAATACTTACAATGGACGCAGTTGCAAGGAAAATAACCTTTTATTATTTATGATAAATGTCTACATTTTGGTGGGGTTCGAGCAGAGGTGCCCAGATCTGGTCCTGGAAGGTCCGTGTCCTGCACAGTTTGGCGATTTCCCTTCTCCGACACGTCTGTTCACCAGGTTTGGTGTTTAAAGAAGGGAACTCCCACACTGTTTTGGACCCTCCAGGACCAGATTTGGGCTTCCCTGGGTTAGGATAATGTCCAAAACAAACATCATTGGCCGGTTTTGCCTTTGGACCACACTTTAGGCAGCCATGATCGACTATTTGTCTTTCCATAAAGACATGCTGTCCTCACATACACACAGACGGCTTCTACACTATATTGGGACACACACCTGTGTCTCAGGCTTTGGGCTAGATCCTTTTCTTCCACGTCAATCTTTTTCAGCAGATCAAGACAGTTTGGACAACGCTGTGCTTCCAACTCTGTGGACCCAGTTTTTGGAAGAACCTTTTCTATTCCAGCAGGACTGTGTCCCTGAGCACAGAGCGAGCTCCATAAAGACCTGCTGGAGGAGTTCAGTGTGGAAGAACCTGACTGATCCACACAGAGCCCTGACCTCAACCCCATCCAGCACCTTTGGGATGAACTGGAACGGAGATTCTGATCCAGACCTTCTCATCCAGCATCAGTGTCTGACCTCATAAATGCTCTGAATGGACACAAATTCCCACAGAAACTCCAGAATCTTGTGGAAATCCTTCCAAGAAGAGTGGAAGCTGTTATAGCTGCGAAGGAGGACCAACTCCATAAACACAGATACTTTCAGTTCAAAGTTCTCCTCCTCACCTTCAAAGCTCTCCATAACCAGGCACCCTCCTACCTTTCAGAATTACTCCACCACACTCCTCCTCGTAACCTTCGCTCCTCAAATGCCAACCTTCGACGTCCGCCTGTCTGGACAAAGCACCGAACCTGGGGTGACCGAGCCGTCGCTGCAGCCCCTGCCCCCCTCTGGAACTCCCTAACACAACACAACCCAACCGACAATGAACAGACCTGGCACCTTTCAAGTCTCTCCTCAAAACCCATCTCTTCAAATCTGCTTATGGCCTCTAACTACTGTTACATCACCCCCATGTTTGTGTTTATCTGGTCCGTATCATTTGTTCTTACTTGTTTTTCCTACCTATTTAAGTTCTAAATACGTTTCTTGATTAAGTGTCTTTAATGTAAAATTTCAACTTTCATTGTATCTATAATTCGTCTTTGAGTATCTTTAAAAATGCTCTATAAATAAAATGTATTATTATTATGCTGTGCTGTAGGTTTGCAGAGAGGGGCAGATGATTTACCGTATTCGATGTGCAGGAATTTAAATGCACTGATTACACTTTCTTTCACCTACACAGTGCAAACACATCTGTGCACAAAACATGGTCAAGAGCAAATCAGAGGGCTAAAAGAGCTTTGCGCTGTTTCTGAGAGAGTTCTGTCCTGTTGTGTGGTCAGTTGGCCTCAGCTGCTTGGGCTGAGTTACCTGAGGAATGGAAGACCAGGACCACTGTGGCTAAAACCAGTAGAGGGAGCCAAAGACTACAGAACGCTGTGCTACCTTCTGGAAGGCGTTATTGCGGGTCAAACGGACAGTACCTAGACTTTCATGTGGTTTGCTTCTTTATGCAGTTTCCCTCAGTATGGAGTCTGACCGGATTTCTGCTTAGCCTGATGGCAGTGATGGTACAAACAAACAAGTTCCAGATCTAAATCTCTTCCAATCTTTATTTATCTTTACAGAATTGACCATCCCGACAGCGGTGGAGCAGTCAGAAACTTGCACATTTTAAAGATAGAACAAAAATTGGCAAGCCAGTAACTTTGGTAGCAAGCAAGTTATGAAGTTATGTTAATGTTTTATGCTATATTTGTATAGATTTAATTTGTATAGATCTAATCTAGGCTTGTGTCTGGAAAAACAAAAAGTGGGGGGAACAAAACGAATGCTTATGGTTCTGGCGCCCATGGAATCAGAGTATAATTGTTTGGGGGGGGGGGGGGGGGGGGGGGGGGGGGGGGGGGGGGGGGGGGGGGGGGGGGGGGGGGGGGGGGGGGGGG
>JBBJLR010000018.1:1747671-1759836 GCA_037577145.1 Brachypetersius gabonensis | reverse complement strand
GTGTCCATGTTAGATGTGTACACGGTGTTTCTGAGCTAAATGCGTGTCAGCGTGTGTGTGTGAGGTTGGCACCCCTAGCAGCTCTATTAGTGATTAGTGCACAAGGACACAACAAACAGTAACCCAACACTCTCGCACACACACACACACACACACACACACACTTACACACACCCAAACAGTGCGGAGGCGCCAGCAGCTCGCCTCGCGCCACTGCGGCCTGACATCTCCTTTAATCAGCCTCGCGCCCTCACCAAAGCCCGTCGCGCCCCCCTTAGGTTCTCAAATGTTACAATGTATTCTTAAATGAGTATGTATAAATAAGTCAATAAGTAAATATATATACACACATAACATATACATGCAGACATATATATAAAATTTCTTTTCCAAGATTAATTCATTCATTTGCGGTTTCTGTTCGAATTAATTTTTCAGACTTCTTTCTGAACTTATTTAGACTTTAAATCATAATATAACATAATATAATATATAATAATATAAATTGAACTTAAAAGCCACCACTCCGACTGAAAACCTTTTAGGATAAATAATTTCCTTGTAATGTAGTTTATATGTGTTTTTTCTTGCACCCTGCATTCATTTTGTGGTCGTCATCTGCTTATTTCCATTTTTGGTTAATGCTCCGTTGTTGTTTCTCTGCACTGTTTAATGCGTTTTTGTTCTTTGGCCTTTTAGAGTCATTCCGATTCTTTTTTCCTCTCAGTTCCTCTCCCTCTCCTTGTAAGGGCTTTTTCTCCTTCAGGGAACTTTAACTCTGTTTACAGCAGAATTCATTACAGCACTCTGGCAGCTAGAGCCCTCACGTTTATATCGATTATTTTAATTTTATTATTTTATTATTTTACTGTGCGAAATCAGGAACCGGCTCGTTTTAACAGTAAGATGGTCTAAGCGTACCTTACTCTGGTCACACGTCTGTAAAACTGAAAATAAGACTTTATTCTACTAGGACCTTATTTTTTTTTATTTTACGAAACGTAGCATTTTATGTAAGTACAGAGTGAATGTACAAATAATCAATTAATAGTAACATTTTGATTGTTTCTTTATACGTAGCTCAGCTGATATTAATCCAACTCCCTGTCATTCCTCTCATATTCAAAGCTCAGTTCTCAGACTATTCTATTTATGTTTGCAATGAATCAAACTGTTACATTATTCCTTTCCTGACTCACTTTATTGTGATCTACTTGACCAGGCTATGCGTATAAAAATACACATATGTAAATATATATACAAATACATTTACATATATATACATATATACACAAATATATATGCATATACAATTACATAAACATATACAAATACATATGTATATATAAATACATTCGCATATACTTATACATGTATGTATGGTTGATTTTTTAATTAAACAGGCATTTTATTTAAATATGGCAATAATTTGACTGCTGTATATTTATTTGTATTTAAAATATTTGTAAAATGAGACATAAAATGCATACATTAAAATATGAAATATACATCATATGTAAAACTCTAAATTGATATTGTTACACATTTGTTTCTCTCTCCTGTAAACTTACACACTGTTTCCACTTAAAAACCTGAAGCAGGTAATTGCTTGATACTCCATCAAAGCGACTTTGCAGGTCCTTGTGAAACTGCTTAAGGCCTGAATTGTCTGTACAATGTTTCGCAGAGCCTGGAAAGCAGGGCGAGCTTTGGGACTTGAACACTTTTTGACGACTTAATGACTATAATTGCTCCTGTGTCCCTTTTTGGAGCTCTTTGAGCGGGGCTCTGGCCCCCGAAAAGTGAAGCCAGTTCCTCTGGCCTGTTAGGAAGCCTGGGCGGACCTGATCTCCCTGCTCAGTGTGTGTAACAGAAGAAGGGCAGTGAAGAGGCTCACCACTAAATAGCCCAGGCCTAATTAATCATAGAGCAAAAGAGCGAGCTGATGGCTGCTGAAAGGAGAGAGCGGCCCGCACTGTGTTCAGCTTCGCCTCCCAGCCTTCTTTTTAAAGCACAGTGCCACCGGAGAGCTTCATCAAAATGCCATTTGAGATTCTCCTGTACTGTCTGAGCTCCATTCTGAGACGTGTAATTTCAGACAGCATTGCCAGAGTCCATAGGTAAAGGACAAACGCTGATTGACAGCACTTATGATAAGGCTGGGGAGGGGCAGGGGTGGATGCAACATGTTGTACATACATGCCAAATGGTGCCAAAAATGTTTTATTTTTTAAGTGATCTATATGAGAACCACTTTTGTTTTCCTAAAGTGCCTTTAAATGGATGGATCTTTGAAGAACTATTTCTGTAAATGAGATGTATAAGTGTGAAGGACATTTTAAGTCTTTAAGAACCTCCATATGATTTAAAGATGCTATATCAATTACTTTTTCCACAACTGAACATCGGAGTGTTTTTTTCCTTATTATTGTTGACAATAATGAATGAAGGACCCTTCAGAGTGTAGACACTTTTTGGTCAGATGGACCATTAGAAGATACATCTTAGAGGAACTGTAGTGGAGTTACAATACAGGCGCACTGTAAATGTAATTTATCAAAAAAGTTGTCATAGCAAACGATGACAGCTGTGCTATCCATCAAAAATGATCATAATAAATGTTCATACGTTAAAAGGTCCTTCTACATAAGTGCTGAATGGACCTTTTTGTGTCAATTGTAATGTAAAAGGAACTTACTACTGTGAATTATAGTCTGTGGCTGCCTGCATTAAACATCTTAAGCCTTTCCTATGATACATTCACAGCTCTTTAAATTCCACTTTTGAGACTGAAGTGCTAAAAACTGTGAAAGTGTACTAGTGTGTAGAACTAAATTTTAGTTAGTGTGTTAGAGTTAGAGTATAAAACTAAGATTTTTCCTTGTTGTATCTTCTGGAATGTGTACAGTTCACTTAAGGGAAAACTGTTAAATTAATTTAAATGCACTTTAAATTCTTACAGTCAAGAGGTCTGTATATCACTTGTATGGTTAAACTGAAGGCTTGCCAAAGCAGCAATAACAAGGGTTTATTTATGAATTTTTTTTTTAATGCTGTTCTTTATTCACAGAGATTAAATGATTAAATAATTTAATTTACAAGAAACCCCCCATAGTCCGCTTTTGTGAGTCTATGTACTAAAAACAGATTTGCCATCCTTTCTTTATCCTTTAGAACAGTTTTTGTACCTTTAAGACTGGTGTATGTAAATGAGCTTTGTTCTGATTGGCTGATCTCACTTGAACTATTAAACCATCACAGCTAGACACACTGTATGTAAATATGTTACTCAAGAGAAGATAAGAGAAAATAAACCTTTATTAGACCCACAAGTGGAAAATTTGTTTGGTCACATCAGAAAGTGGACAGTACAAAGGTAAGAGCAGCAAAATTAAGAAAAAACAATAGATTTTATTTAATGGAATGAAATAAAATAGAATAAAATACTATGTCACAGCACCATATACAATAAAATGTTTAAATGTACGAAAGAAAATTAGACTGTACATTTACTTCTTGTGACATCAGAAAGCAGTGTATCCTGTTTTGCAGTTAGTTTTCATATATGGACATACATTTTGAAACTTTAGCAACGTTTTTAACTAACATAAATCCTACATCAAACTATTTTAGAATGAAAAAGCGAACTAAATTAATTTTTTGGACCTCAAATGTAGGATCTAGATTTACGTGTCAAGCAATCCTTATTCAGAACAATAACAGAAACCTAATGTTTTGCATATCATGCTAAATTTCCAGGAATAAAGAAAAAACGTGAGAGTGGGCTTGGATAATACAAACTGTATCAAAAAGCATGAAGACATAATATACTGGGCTTAGGCCAAGCTCTTATAAAAGATGAGAGGACAGCACATGACCCGTGAAAGCCCAGCTGTAATTGTGAAATTCAGTAAGCCAGATAGAATATATGTGTAACTGCAGTAGGCTTTGCATAGCACTTTTCATAATAGGCATTGTCCCAAAGCAGCTTTTGCAGGTCCAGGCCTGAAAGCCACACTGAGCGAGCCAAAGGCAACAAATGTCCAGGATGAATCCCTCAGATAGAAATACACGCTCTGAGGAAGCAGAAAGGGGAATCCGTTCTCTGTCTTGCAGCTGGCAATGGGTTTATGAAGCTAAAGGTAGACAAAGAACAAGATTCATACTGGAAACAGCCAATATGGTATGACTACTGAAGACAGAAAAATCCAAAGTGATCAAGGCACATGTGCAGGAAGGCGTTATCATGCTGAAACAGCATACCATTCTCTTGAATGCCACTGTATGCTGTGGCATTTCCCTTTCATAAACTATAACAAACCATTATTCTCCCTCCACAAAACTTCTCCTGCATCTACCAAACCTACTTTCATCTGGCAGACTGTCTAATAATGAAATCCATTACTTCAGAGTGTTTCCACGGCTCTAGAGTACAGTGACGGTGTGCTTTACACCACTCCAGCCGACACTTGGCTTTGCACATGAAGATCTGAGGCTTGTATGATGGTGTTCAGCCCAACAAAACATGTCTATGAAGTTTCTGGTGAACAGTTCTTGCGCTCCTTCCAGAGGCAGTTTTGAACTAAGCACTGAGTTATTTTATCAATGACAGTAGTATAATCTCACAGTCTCAGCATTTACACCGACTGGTGCAGCTCTAGCAGGGCTGAAATTTGAACTGACTAATTTGTTAGAAAGGTAGCCACAGCAGCCCCATGCTGAAAGTTAATGAGCTCCTCAATGCGACCCACTCCCCTGTCAGTGCTAGTCAGTGTTTTGTGGAGATTGCATGACTGTATGCTTGATTAAATCCATTTGGCAACAATGAATGTGGCTGAAATGGCTAAACATACTCATTAGAAGTGGTGTCCACATACTTTTGTCTGTGTAGTGTAGGAAATTTAAGTAATATTTTAGGGCAGTCACTGTTAGTGAGAAAGTGGAGCGGGACAGAGAGGAACACCATGGCTTTAGAAAAGTATTGTCTTTCTCAAGCACTGAATAGTTCTTGGACAACAAGCAATTTTTCATCATTGTTTTACCACAAATAACGTTTGTGGCCCTTCAATTCTCAGATTAGATTTATTTCCTGTGCCACTGCAGACAACCACTTTTTCACTACAGCCTTCACATCCTGGTTATAATATACTGAGAATACTGAGAAAATCAACATGACCTTTTTTCATTTAGTCTGACGCAAATTTGGACACTTTTAGAGACGATTCAGTCTTTATTACAAAAGAGAACAAAGCAGCAATTCCAAGTCAATAGTCTATTCCATTAGATTAAAACAATCTGAAGAGACATACAGTACCAGTAAACACTTCTTTCGTTTCAGCCTTAAACTTTTTAAACTTTTAAACTCCCCCCCAGAAATAGCTTTCAATTAATTTTCAATTAATGGCTTTCAATTAATGGCTCCCGGCAGGGCTGTGTACTGAGTCCCCTGCTCTATACCCTGTATACCCACGACTGCACCCCCGTCCAACACAGCAACACCATCATCAAATTTGCCGACGACACCACGGTGGTGGGTCTCATCTCTGAGGCAGACGAATCCGCCTACAGGGACGAGGTGGCGCGGATGATGGTGTGGTGCAGAGAGAACAACCTGCTTCTCAATACAGCAAAGACAAAGGAGCTCATCGTGGACTTCAGGAAGAAGGGCACGCAGCCATTACTGATGTGTAGAGAGGGTTTCAGACTTCCGTTTCTTGGGAGTTCATATTACAGAGGACCTAACCTGGGGTGGGAACACAGCTGATCTGGTAAAAAATGCCCAGCAGAGACTTTATTTTCTGAGAGTTCTCAGGAAAAACAACATCCCCCAAAAACTGCTAATGTCCTTCTACTACTGCTCAATAGAAAGCCTGCTGACCGACTGTCTCTGTGTGTGGTTTTGTAGCTGCACAGTGGCACAGAGGAAAGCGATCCAGAAGGTTATAAAGGTTGCCCAGGAAATCATTGGTTGCCCTCTCCCTTCTTTGGAACAAATTCACAAAACTCGTTGTCTCAGAAAAGCCCACAACATTTTGTATGACTCCTCACACCCAAGTCATAATCTTTTTGAACTGCTGCCATCAGGCAAACAAAACAGGATCATAAAATCAAGGACTAATAGACTACAAAACAGTTTTTACCCTAAAGCCATTAGAGCATTAAACACTACTAAATAATAGTGATGTATGGAAGGGACTGGTGTAAATTATGGCTGAAGAACTGGCTGCTATGTTTTATGTTTTATGTTATATTAGATTAGCCTTATTTTTTATTATGTATTTATTTGGTATATTAATTTATTTCTCTTTTATATCTTTTTTTTAACACCGTAAAGACTGCACTTAATGTCGTTGTACAATGACAATAAAGGTATTCTATTCTATTCTATTCTATTCTATTCTAATTATTTCATAAATGAACTATTTTGCTCTCTGAGGCTATAATATCAGTGTCCCTCCCAGTTAGGAGAAGCATGCATGGATATGTGGATGGAAAAATTCTGTAAAATCATAAAAATGTTGCTGGTGCCATTTTCTGACACATACAGTTCATGCATAAAGTTACTGTGATCAAAGTGGTTCCCAAAACCCAGAGAAAGGGCAGGATGAATATTTTATTACTCACCTTTTGACACTTCATTGTTGAGAAGTATCCATGAACTAACATGTTTATTGTCCCAGTGAAACAAATAGCAAAGCCAGTCAGCTTTTCTTTAAATGTGGCATTACTTTTATGTTTGCATTTAAGGCATTTAGCACGCGCTCTTATCCAGAGCGACGCACATCAGTGCTGAAGTAGTCCACAGCTGTTCTTCACACCTGTAAAGCTAGACTGAAATTAACATCTGCTATTCAACCAAGTTACTAAGTTACACACCTTAACAAACCCTGCCAGAAAGAGTCAGAGGTAATACACAAGGGAAAAACAGTGAAGAGGGAATGTGCCCAAGGGTTTTTTAACACATAGGAAAAGATGTATAAGCAATAAATGCTGGAACATCTTATCTTTGGTCCACAAATTTGAAAAGGCTTGCCATGTTAACAGTTTTTTGTTATAATTTTTTGTATAATTGTGAAAACAAGAACTGAATAAGCTTAAACTAAGGCATTACTGAACTGAATTTCTTACCTGTCTAAAGAACAATTTGTTTTCTTTTTTATAAAAGCTCATTTTATTTCAAATTAATTCCTAATGTTATATAGTTTACTCTGGTGTTTCACAATCATCACCAACTCTGTTAATCTTTCTAGACATATGTAAAATCTCTTTTATATTTACAACTTCCTTGCATCCTACTAGTATTCTGAAACCCGTGAAGTCGCACATGGCCTGTGTATTACAATCACTGGCCAGCAAACAATTGAGTTTTATTGTGTGAAAATATTTGATTTCTAACTTTTGAATGACGGTGTAGAGACTGTGGTAAAATTCAAGGTTCCTGAATGGTGAATTTACTTGGATATGCCGTCTGAACCTAGGGTGGCATGTAACCATCCACTGAACGCATCAGCTGGGCAGCTGGCAATTGGCTGTCTGGTGGTTAGGGACCATCCCCACACCTCTCCCCGGGTGCTACTTCAGTGGCTACCTGCTGCTTCACTTAGTGAATGGACTGAGTACAGCACAGCTGTGCTGTGTTCACGCATGACAAATGGACACTTGACTTTTTTTCACTCCAAAGAACCCATAGTGGCAACCACAGTGTAAAGGTGTAAAGTGTTTTTCAGTTTTTATGGTCTCTATTTTTCTTTGAAAGCTTCAGAAGGGGTTCAGAAGAACAGACAATCTTCACACAGCTTCAGTGCAGGGTTCAGCATGACTAAAATTCTAGTGCTCTCGGAAGCTGGAATTCACTCCGGCTTGAAGGCCAGCATAGTCACATGCCTTCAGGAGCTCCAGGGCACCTTTACCATCTCTGAATTTGTCTCCAAGTCAATGAGTTAGAGACAATGAGTAAAGTCGCCATGGCCATTTTGTTATCCCACTTTATCCTTAGAATGAAACTGCTTGTTTTTGTCACAGTATCTTCAAACTTATATATGTATAATTTGTATCACAGTGAACTCAAAACGTGTGTTTGTGATGCTTAGTTCCCATACCTGGTCTGATCTGTATGGACTGATGACACTGACAAACTATCTTTGGTTCACCCAAAGAACCTTTCAATGCATTAAAGAACCACTTAAATAACTGAGATGATGAGATGTGAATAATATTTTTAAAGCGGAGAGAACCCCCATGTAATTTAAAGTTTCTATTCCAAAAGGAACCAATCGGGAACGTTTATTTAACGAAATAAAAATAACTAAAATGTATTAAATGTCATCAGTGGTCGGTTTAATGCCTGACATGCTCATAACCACTAGATGTCCCTATGAGCCCTCCTTCAGCGGCAAGACAGTGAAGCTGAATTTGAATTTCTAGTGAAGAACATTGCATGGATATGTTTTTGTTTATTTTTAATACATTTTATTTAAAGCCCCTCACACTTTATAAACAATTAAAAGAGATCATGCAATTGGGTGTGGACAAATAAAAAAAAATGAATTAAAGAAAATAGCATATATAAAATCACAAGAGAGTGTAAGAAAATGGAAAGTGCAGTCAAGGAACAAGGTTTAGGACAGTTGGCAAGTTTAAAGTGGTGAGTTTTAAGTTAAGAGCCTGAAAGTTGGAAGAGAGTCAGTGCTGCAGATTTCTTAAGGAAGGGAGTTCTAGAGACGGGCGGCCGCATACTTGAAGGATCTAGATCGTATGGTGGACAAACGAGCAGAAGGCAGCGAGTAGAAGAGTGGAAGAGGAAAATCTGAGTACGGGAGGATGTGGATGTGCAAGAGATCAGGAAGGTACGAGGGTGCCAGGTTATGAAGAGCTTTGAATGTTAAAAGCAAAATCTCAAAATCAGTCTTTTATTTGTTAGTGTAACCCGAATATAAAATAGTGATGTGATGGTTTGTCTGAGAAATACCGGATGTTGGCAGGAATAATCCTGAAGAAGTCTTTAATTAGAGAAGCTAACACTGATGTTCAGTGTAGAGTTCATGACGTCCTATGTGTCATTAAGCATGCATACAAATGTTTGTTCCCAAGTATTTGGTACATATCAGTTCTTTTACAGCTAGACAGCACATAAAATAGATATGCGCAGGTGTAAGATTTACAGTTTCTGCTGTTTATTGTTAAAGACTGCCCTAGTTCATGAATCTAATTGCCTAGAACTAGCAATTAGCTCCGATTAACCAGGAGCAGTCTCGCCTGGTCCAAAGGCAAAACCCTAAAAAACGTTGCCCCCTGCTGGTGAGAAAGTCAGAGGTTGGCGCTGTACCCTTCGCTGATGAACAGTTGCATAATAGAGTTGTCCGCTGCCCAAAAGCGCTGTGCTACTGTGGAAGGAAACGCTTCTAACCACAACAGATTAAGCGGTGTGCTCTGTGGTTCTCTAATAATACTCCCAGAACATTGTCAGACGTAGAAGAATGCCACCCACCCACGATGCAGCACTGGACTTATCTTAATTCAGGATATAATGATCCTTATTGTAGAAATGATTTTGAGTAAAATGCAAAACCTAAGCATTATAATATGCTAATAAACAACAATGTCTTGAATCTAAAGAGTTTTTTTTCTACAAGAAAATTCTAATAATTCAGATTTCAGTAATGATGCAGCTAAACTGACAGCAAGTGCAGTTACAAATAAATCAACCAACATGACATGCAAACTAGATGTAGGGTATATACAACTATATGGATCAAGATATAAGTGACTGTACAGGTAAAACAAAATCAATAAGTGTGAGTGCTGCGCTAGGACCTAACTATACAATGCTATAGCCACTGGCTTTCTATTTAGGCCCTTACAGAAAGTGGTAGCAAACACTTGCAAGCCCTCACCGTTTATTACACAGTTAAATTTAACAGATTAAGTGCTGCATTGTCAGGGGCTTAAAGCTGAGCTGAGATGCTTGACAGTGTTAGAGAGAGTATAATGTGTTTTTAAAAAAAGCAATTGGGAAGATAAGAGGCAAGCTTGAGAAATCCTCTCTCCAGTTTCAGCGAGATGCCAGAGATTTAGCAGATAACAGGACATTATCTGTTCCTCTCTGTCTCCCCCTGCGGCTCACTTCTCACTACTGCTGAGTTGTCGGGTCATTTACTCGTGACTGTGTGTGTGTGTGTGTGTGTGTGTGTGTGTGTGTGTGTATATAGAACCTACTGAGAGGAGACAGAACAGCAGAACAACTGCACAGTATGTGAATACTGAATGAATTGCCCACATGCATGTGTGTCATAGACTGATGTTTACCAGTTGTTTTGATGTGTTTATCCCTCCTTATTCTGCCTGCATTTTACTGAAGCCTCTACTGCAGGCCTTATGAAAGCCATATTTACTTGCATAAAATGGCCTTAAGAGTAGAGAAGTCCTTCAGGAGTATGTTGCCTTGAGGCAACATTTTGTGATATCTGAAAAATGATACAAGCAAAAATAATTAAGTCTGAAATATAAAAGCTATAAAAACAGCTGCAGTGTCCTCTCCCGTGAATGTTTAAGTGACAGTTTGTTTTCTCATGGCTAAATCTTCTAAGCAACGCAAAGCAATATTTAAGCAATTACTCATGACATACTAATGGTTTATAGGATGGTGAGTGTTAAAGAAACCAACACTTCACACTCAATCATGTAAATCTTATTGCTGGTGGATGAAAAATGATGAACATTTTGCTATTGTTTAGTTGTTCCACCCTAATTAAAATGCCCACTAGGACAGAGAGACCATGTTTGTTACCCTGAGGCAACATTGTACAATGGAGGGTGAACCTCAGAAAAATTAAGAGCTGCATAAGCTTGTTATGCCCAGTGGTCCTGTGCAATAGTGTTAAGTAGTTTATATGCTACTTGACTGGGTCCTGTATACTCAGTGAATTCAAGTAAATCACAAAAATGATGTGAATAAATTCTAATGAACTGAACTGAGACATATTTCCCACTAAGTAAGCACTAAGATCACTTCTGTTATTAGTGTGTTTAATATGTGTATTTACCCCAGTGTTCTCAAGCAGATGAAGCAACAGAAAGTAAAAGACAAGTTAGAGGTAAAAGGTCAATTTTATTTATTGTTTTAATTTAATAACCATTATAGTCATGCATGAACACACTGTAAAATTCTTTCACTGCATTTTAACTCATTCATCAAGTAAAGGCCGCCCAGGGAGCAGTGTGTGCGGTACCTTTCTCAAAGGTATCTCAGTGGTGACACTAGCATTTGGGATTCGAACCCACAACGTTCTGATTGCAGGGCCAAAGCCCTAACCACTAGGCCATCCAGCTTATTTCTTGCCTGTAGAACCACTTATGGTGTTTATGTGATCTTATGTACCAAAAGTAATTTCCAGTCTCCCTACCACCCTACAGGTTGATTTTGGTACTGTGGCTTTAAGAATGCAATGCGTAAATGATCTCTTTTCTGATTGGCTGCCCTGTGTTGCAAGTACAAAAAGTAGATCAGGATGAAATACTCCCTCTAAGTGTGTCATGACTATAGTCTGATTGGGAGTTTGTTTTTGGCACTTTGTGTTTGTGACATCACCAAAACAGTGAGTTAAAAACGGGCTGTTCTTGTAGATCAGTTCCAGTGTATGGGCTGTATGGGCTGTATGGACTGGGGAGTGAATATAAACTGTGAATTGTAATAAGTTTTATAAACCACATTACAAAAAAAATCATTTCTAAATGTGTGAAAAGGTTATGGTAACTGTTTTTTTTTATGTTTTTGGCTACTCGAGTCTGTCAAGCCTCTCCTGGTGCCGGCACCTTATTGTGGTGGAGGGGTTTGCATGTTCTTATGATCCCAGGAGCTATGTTGTCAGGGGCGAAAGCCCCTGGTAGGGTCTGCCTTATATGGCAAACAGGTCCTGGGTGAGGAGCCAGACAAAGAACGGCTCACAAGAACCCTTATGAAGAGAGACAAAGTGGAGACGTGTTTTCCCTTGCCCGGACGCGGGTCACCGGGGTCCCCCTCTGGAGCCAGGCTTGGGGGTGGGGCTCGATGGCGAGCGCCTGGTGGCCGGCCCTACACCCATGGGGCACGGCCGGGCAAAGCCCGAAGAGATGACATGGGTCCCCCTTCCAATGGGCTCACCACCCGTAGGAGGGGCCATAGGGTTC